>JAULJZ010175624.1:0-48000 GCA_032270985.1 Heliamphora pulchella
AGGTGCCGAACATGGCTGCTGCTGGGATCCCGTGGGAAAAGATCTAGGACCTCCTGACTTCTGCTTCTTGAACTGGCGCTCATTTGACTGCGCACTCGTGCCTCTCGACTGTGATTTACTCTCCCTGATCTTACCGCTTTCAGCCATTGCATTTTCAACTCTGATGGCGGTTTCCACTCACTCTGTGTAGACCCGAATTCCTAGAGCCACAATCTTGTCTTTGATGGAGGGTCGAAAAACCCCACTCAAATCGCTTGGCGCGCAACTCTTCCATTGCCACCATCTCTGGTGCAAATCGCACCAAATTTGCAAACATGACCTCATATTTGACCATCGTCATGCTACCCTGAATGGGAGAAAGAAACTCCTCTTGGTAGGTGTCCCTCAAAGATCCTGGAAAGTACTTCTCTAGAAAGACCCTAGTGAGCGGCCCACATGCCCTCCACTGTCGTCTTGGCAAACTTTCACCACTCCCGCGCATCTTCCCGAAGTTGGAATGCCGCAAATCTTACTCTTAACTCATCTTCCATAATTTTGAATGTGTCAAAGATGGTAGTGATCACTTCTAACCACTCGGTAGCAGATTTGGAATCAGGCTCCCCAAAAAAGGTTGAAGGATCCAACTATCGAAACTTTATCATCGCCACCGTAGCCCTTGGTTCGGGAGTTCTTACTCTTCCCCTAGCCACCTCAGCTAAAGCTCGCATAGTCGTGAGCATCTCTTGGATAACATCAACACCGCCCACTAGTTCCTGCGAGGCATACACATCCCCTTCTTATAGAACTTGGGAAAACGCACGACCTCGGCCTCTACCTCTTCTCGGTAACATCGCTCTATATAAAAAAATAAGGAGAGACATCAATACAAAGATCTAAACCAACCCATCTTTTATTAATAAAATCATCTTTAATCAAGTTGTCGCTTAACAAGTATAATCACATCAACACATCTCATGTAACTAAGATGACTAATTGGAATGACACATCAATCCTGGTAACTCGTTTGGCTTTATTGTTAGAATGGATGTTGGCCAAACGCCTTTCTAACTCGAATCCTGAACTAGTTGATCGAATGCCCAAAGACAAGACACATTATCCTAAAGATCCAACCTCTATACCCAAATACCACATAGCATGCAAACATCAAGTCACTTTACAGATATATCATGCAAACACACCAATACATAAATGTCACACATCAATGCAAACTCTCACGTAATGGATTAACCATTCTCACAGCTCCTAGGTATTCGAACCTAGAGCTCTGATACCAATCTATCATGCCCCAAAAACGTAACAATAAAATCCAATGATATAGATAGGATGGAAACTAGCCTTTATTTAAATTAAAACAAAACCATTCAATTTCCTTGTAGAATATAGAAGTAAAAGAGAGTACTTTGCTTTTAAAATAATCCTCTAAATAAGTCCATTTGAGCTAAAAAGGATGCCCTAAAGAAACCAAACAAAATCTCTTTTTAAACAAATTTTCCAAAGAAATCAACCCAGTGAGGTCCGCTCAAGCGGACCCACCACCGCTCGAGCGGTGGGCTGGCTAAGAGCCACCAAGCCAAAAAGCTGAAAATTTTTCCAAGTGTTGGAAAAAGGCTACATTTTCTCATACTTCGAGTATGGTTTTCAATGGACAAAAACCTAAAGTAAAAACACCTTTTTGGCTTTGAAAAAACTCCAAACATCTCACAAACTTGAAACCCAACATTTTAAATCATGAAATCTCATCCAAAATCCAAGGGATAAACCTGAAATACATGCCCAACGTCTTCACAAGCATACAAATCATGAATACTTGGTCTTAAGGCCTTACAAAATGAGTTTCCACCAACCTGAATACATCCTTCAATGTAGCAAAAGGAATTACAATTACAATAAACAATTCTCAAAAAATCCTTCTAAAGAACGTGTAATTCATTCAAAAACAACCCAATAAGGTCTTACTACGATCTGCCTTGCTCGGCAACTTGCTTCCCGTTATCACCTAAAATTGTTTATACAACATGAGTCGAGCCTCGTAGGAAATAGACTAAAAATAAACAAATGCATGACATGTAAGGGTGATTATGTGAATGCACAACAATTTTATTCAAAAAACCAACCTCCGTTTATAAAAACCTCATTTCACATAATCGGTTTTCTTAATTCACCAAAACACCATTTTAAAGACTTTTATTTCCTCAATTCTTCAAGCATTTCTAACCAATTCAAGGTATTCACACCTCCAATTACATCCAACGTTACAATAATTCAAGGATTTTCATACTTTCAATTATTTCTAACCGTTTAACCAAGGTTTTGCAACCTAATTCAATTCTTGATGTAATTAAGTACCTAACCCAGACGGCACCTATTGACCCCGACGTAGTTATCCCAACCGGGCCACGCGAGGCCCAATAGATAAACACTCATTCTATAGCCCGACACAAAGAGCACACAGTTTTGGTTTCTCTCGGAAACATCGATGGGTGGGCCGCCCAAAGCACTCTTTTACGGGGGTTAACTCGATGGAAGGGCCTATCCAAACATGCGCAAGTTTTCGGTCTTTCACCGAGGAGCTACTCGAGCCCAATCTTAATTATCCAATCAATTCATACTGTACCTTAATTAGATCAGTCACGTTAATGCCAACACGAGTCCAACCGTTAAACCTGGTTCTTTTCATCAAACCCAACACAATTAGAACTAACAAACATCGACGATCACCAATTTTCTCATATTTCTCACATTCGAGTAAAATTAGTTCAAAATCCCCAACCAATCACCTCACGGTTTTCACATTTCATTAAAATTCATATGATTTATACATGAATAGGTTAACATAACCTTCAATTTAACAAAAACCAAGTCAGTTTCATCATTTGAGTTAACCAACCCAAAAAGCCCCAAATTTGTTGAATGTTAAACACAATCAAAACCCTAACTCCTCATTTCACAAATTAACGTGTCTCCAACCACAATAACATCATAGATTTAATATACATCATACTTAAACCCAAGATTAATCATGCTTCAACATCAAACCCCAACATAGGGTTTCAAAAACACACTTTTTCATGCTTTTATGTAAATGCAACAAAATATACAACTTATATACATCAAATGATCAAAATTAGTCTTAGATCCTAACTCTTGGATGACAAATCCACAAGGAAACGAGCCATAGCAAGCTCCGACAGTGCAAACCACCAACCGTTCGGTGAAGAGGGAGCTTCCAACGCCTAAATCGATCTCCCAACGGCGTATAATCAAAAGAAGAGCAAGAGAAATCCACCAATGGAGGGTAGGAGTAGCTCAATGGAGCTCTAATGGGGTTCTAGGGTTTTTGCTCGAGTTTAGAGAGAGAGAGAAGCGAGGGAAATGAAAAAGAAATGGCTCAACCTGCAAATTTTTAAAATCCTCTCTACCGACAGTCCGTTCGAGCGAACCCATGACCGCTCGAGCGGTCCCCCGCTGTAGGCAATCCGAACAAATAAAATTATATATGATTCGAATTTTGATCCAAACAACTCAAAAACTCATTCAAACAACTCATAATAATTGTTCTCATGCATCACTAAACATACAATTATCATAATCAATTATGATCATGATCAAATTTCAATTCTTTCATACAATTAAACATTTTTCCATTTTCTACCGAAAGTCTCATAACAAATTTCAACGAATTATCAAAATAACAAGGGATCGGGTCCCTACAATCTAACTGTCTTCTTTGGCCATGAGGCAGAGATTTGCTACTTCATTCTCATCATTTTCTTTATTTGAGCTGCTGTCATCACTTTCACCACAGGCAGCTAGCATTGTCTTTTTGTAGCCCTTCTTGTTCTTGTTGTCCTCTTCATCATCCATATTCAAATTCATCTCATGAGTCATGAATGAACCAAGCAGCTTCTCCAAGCTGAGCTTGGTGAGATCCTTTGCTTCCTGGATAGCTGTCACTTTGGACTCCCAGCTCTTAGGCATATATCTGAGAATTTGTCTTACCATTTCTACGTTAGTGTACACTTTTCCAATATATTCTAGTCCATTGATAATACCAATGAATCTGGTGAACATATCATAAATAGTTTCAGCATGTTTCATCTTGAAAAGTTTATAGATATGGACAAGCAAGCTAATTTTTGATTCCTTAACCTAACTGGTTCCCTCATGGGTAACTTCTATTATATCCCATATCTCTTTTGTTGTGTTACATGTAGAGATTTTATTGAATTCATTAGGGTCGAGTGAGCAATAAAATAAACTCATTGCTTTGGAATTTTTTTGTATCTCCATGATGTCTTCCTTAGTCCACTCACCTTCAGGTTTAAAAACAGTGGAGCCTTCCACTACTTTGCAAAGCTTTTTAGGGCCATTAATGATGACCCTCCATAGGTCATAGTCAACTGCCTGGATGTATATTCTCATCCTGACTTTTCAATAGTTATAATTTCCATTGAACAAAGAAGGTCTATTTGTGGACTGTCTCTCTGAGTGTACAGGTCCTATACTGGCTGCCATTGACCTTCTTAGACTGTTAAGTCAAAAAGCAAGAGTCCTTACTCTGATATCAATTGTTAGTCCTGGACAACCTAAGAGAGAGAGGGGGGAGGGGGGGGTGAATTGGGTTTTAAAAATAAATAAACTATTTTAAAAATCTTTTTGAAAACTTTTTAATTTCACAAAGAGATAAAAGTACTAAGCACAGAGAAATATAGTGCAGAGAAATTAAAGAGGTAAGGTAGAGAGATAAAAACTAGACACCAAGAATTTATAGTAGTTCGGCCTCTTTACAAGCTTATGTCTACTCCTCAAGACTCCCCTTGAGAATTTGCTCTATACCGAATGCTTCACAGGTGCATTTAAAAACCTTTTACAGTAATGAAGATATTTTACAAACAAGCTCTGTTTTTCTAAACACTTTTCAGCTAAGCGTAAGAAGTGCTACACACTCTCTTAAAGGCTTCACGAGTGACTCACCCTTCTTCTTACAATAAATGAAGAGAGAAAATTTAGAGTAAAACTCATAAACACTCCTTACAAAGATTTTGTAATGAATACATAAGGAAATGAATGAATTTAGAGCTTGAAGATTTAATGAGCTTTCAATGAATTTGAGAGAATGTTTGATAGCTTTTAATGCACTTGATTCATCATCATTCAAAGCTCAAAAATTTACTCCATTTATAGCTCACTGAAGAAATTGACCGTTGGTGGTAGGTAGAGAAAATTAATACTCTGAAATATTACCATTGAATTAGGCTCCCTTTTTGGAATTCGTTGCAGGTGTCAGCACAAAACTTCTTGGTGTTGACACAGACTGGTCTTCGCCTTGGTTCTTAGGCAAAAGTGTTGAGTCATGCTTCGTGGGTGTCGACTCAACTTTTTGTCTCTTGGCTTTAGTACCTTAGGGTCGACACAAACTAGATCTGGTATCGCCTCATCGGGTTCTTTAGTTCTTCAGGTTGAAGCTTGGTGTCAACTCAAAACTGAGTGGTGTCGACTCAAGCTTTCACGTCTTCTTTGGTGTCGACTCAAGCCTTCACGTCTTCTTTGGTGTCGACTCATGTTTACTTTGGCGTCGACTCAGCCAAAGAGCATTGGCCTTTGGATTTAGGTGTCGATTCAACTTAAAGTTGGTATCGACTCAAACTTCTGTTTCTCATAGGACCACTTGGTGTCGACTCATATATTCTCTAGTGTCAACTCAAAACTGAGTAGTTCTCGGAGGGCCATTTGGTGTCGACTCATATGACCAATAGTGTCGACTCAAGTTGAGTTCTTTCAAGGGTAGTGAGGTGTCAACCCAAGTACTTGCTGGTGTCGACTCAACTTATTCTCCGTGCCTTGATCTAAAAGTGTCGACTCAAGCATTCGCTAGTATCGACTCAATATTTTTCTATAGAGCTTCAAACAAACCGTTAAAGGTGTTAACCCTTAATTTACTGGTGTCGACACTTGAATTAAAAAACAGACTATGCATATAGGTGTCGACTCAAAAGCTAAAGGTTTCAACTTAAAAGCTCTTTTAGAGAACACAAGGTGTCGACTCATTTAGTATTAAGTGTCGACTCAAAAGCTAAAGGTGTCGACCCAACCTTTTTAGAAAACATTTTATTTCTTATCTTTTTAGACTTTAATTAGAAAATGTCTAATAAAAATCATTAAAATTCATTTTAATGCCCTTAGGCTAACAACAAGAAAGACAAAAAGGCAACAAAACGATCACGCATGGAGTCTAGAAATTAACCAAGCTCTTTGTTGGTTAGATTGTATAACATATCGAAACTGTTCTGATTATTTGCGTGACGGCACTCTCTCCCTGCATCAAATTCAACTGCCTTTGGATATTGAAATGATGCTTTAAATCTATTAGCACTACAATTTTGAGGGATTAATGGAAGAAGTTATCAACAGATGAGGACCCTCCATGAATTCACCATTCTAAGGCCAACTTATCTGCAAGAGTCATTAAAACTAAGAAGTCCCTTGTGTTTTGTTAAACATAAACCAATCCCAAATTGAATTCTATAGAAAGATTTAGCAGTGAGTGTTTTAAAAGCTGCTAATAGAACCTTCACATTACTGGAGGTGTTGATTCACAGAGGTAAGTATAGGCAGATAACGCAATAAGTTTTTTTTTTTTTTGGATCAGCAATGCAATAATGCAAACAAACAAACAAACAAACACACACACACACACACACACACAAAAAAAGGGTTTCAAGTGTGGATCATCTATCAACCCAATTCTGTCTACACCTGATAATTGGCAATAATGTGGATGTTCCAGATTAGTGAACAAGTTAGACTTTGTGGATTAGTGGGTAAAAAATGCGAATAACAGGCTAACAAAGGAACTTTGTATAACACAAGTAAATCTAGCAAAAAGCATAGATAAGTCTATAGCCAACAAAAACCATTGATGAGAATCATCGAATGCAACATTCTTGCATTAAAACCATAAGAAGCCAAAAATACAGAAATCAAAGCATAACTCAACGGCTCATATGGCAATTCAACCAAGCTAAAAAAACTCAAATAAACATTAGAAAGCTGACACATACAGTTATATATCTCTGGTGGGAATTGGAGGGAACAACATCCAAGAGGGTTCCACAACCAGTATCCATTTGAAGACCTAGACATAGAATCCCAGGGTTGTAGAAAGTCGCCTTTGCAACATTAGAAATGGCTCTGAATCCTCAAACATAAGTGAATCAGCACACAATTGCTGCTGCATAGATCCTCTGAAGAAAAAAGTTGGGCAAGTTGCAATTCTGCACTACTTAAAACAACATAGAATAACAATTATAAAAGGAAGAGAGGACTTGGATTTGGATCAACGAGGCGTTACTTTAATGATAGTTATATGTGGGATATGAGCAATTTTAGGCCAATCCTCTCCTGTTTCCATCAGGCATCTAACATACAATTCGAATGAACAATCAGTAATAATCAATTCGTGCAATGTGGTGAGGCTGCACATCCATTTGGGCAATGACATCAATGATTCGAGCTTCTGATTTCTAGCTTTTGAAGTGATCTGAGTTTGCCTATCCATTCAGGTAAGTTCATCAAATCATGCCAAGATGAAATACTTAAAGATTGCAAAGTGGTAAGATATTCACGCCCCACAGGAATAGGCAGCTCCAAATCAGGCATCTCAGCAGTAGAGAGTTCAAGGCGGCTTTGAGATTGCATGTCATTCTCATCATCACCAGAAAACAACCGTGGGCAATATCGGATATCAAGATGATGAAGGGCAGAGAGGTGTCGCGTGGCTCCGAATGAAGAAGTTAACAATAATTCCTTGGCCACTGTCAATATTGCATCCCTCTTCTTCTCCCTCCTTCCTAAACCCTTCATGTGCTCCAAGTTAGAGAGTCGGAGCCATTTTAAGGATGGAAAGAGTCCGTGTGCTTTTGAAGAAGAAGAATAAGAAGAAGAACCATATTCACCACTACCATCACAATCCTCCTCCTCATATAAGAACCTCAAGTTATCCATATTGACAAGTACAAGAACTTGGAGAGAAGGAAGGTGCCCAAGAGGTGTAAGATGTTTCCATCCGTGACAAAACACTAACGAAATCTCAACAAGATTTGGGAGGGGCAAACCAATATCAACCGTCATCCAACTTGGGAAACTCACACCCCTATAGTATTTCATCTCCAACTTTTTCAGATTTGGGTGTGGTTGGAGGCTTTCAAACAACTGCTCCTCAGCACTAACTATATCTGGTTCATAATTCTCCCTGCTATTGTCGTCGTCATAGTACCAAACCAAACACAACTCCTCGAGGAATTCCATCCTAACCAAGTACGAGTGGTTTGGGCATGTTTTCTTTGATTCAGCCGTTGACCCTTTCAACTCTCCAATCCATAAGTTTCCCCTTAGATTAACTAGGCCTTCTAATTCACTTAGCCCCCCACTAAACCCAACAGTGAACGTGTCCTGGGGGTCCACTACGAACTGTGTCAGTGTTTGAAGAGAAGTCAACTCGCCCAATCCACGCGGCATATAACTCAAACTGCTACAGCGGTCAATTTCAAGATGCCTAAGGCTGACCAGATTCTTAGTCTCTTTAGGCAATTCGTTGAGATATAAACATCCATTGAGTATTAATGTCTGCAAATTATGCAACCTACAAATACATTCAGGAAGTAACTCGAAACGGATTCCTGAGAGGTTAAGATACCTTAGCTGCCCCAACTCACTTATGGAACTTGGCACCTCCTTTATCCTAAACCCATTCAAATCCAACGCCCGTACACGCTTGAAACTCGAGATGGTTTCATTGACCCAGTTTATGCATTCCTCCACGAATTGCTGGTTCCATTCACGAGTCGCCAAAAGAAGTGTCCTCAACTTGTTTGCTTCGGAAAATCTTTCCAAATTGTTGGCCAAGTCCTTAATATCAGTATTAACAAATACATGACGAGTTTCTCTATCAAAATATTTGGCACCACCACCAATGGTGCAATTCTTACTTCCTGCTATCAGTTGTGCAAGATCGTGAATAAGATCATGCATTTTGCAACCCAATACATTGCCTCGCTCATCCTTTACGGCGTTTTGAAAGAAGGACCTCCTTAACAAGTCCATAAAATACTGATCTCCAACATCCTCTAGACGTTGCCTTTCATCAGACAACTGAATAAATCCTTGAGCAATCCATAACCGGATCAACGTATTCTTATGGATAAAATGATCTTTAGGAAAAATCGAACAATATGCAAAACATCGTTTTACATAAGATGGTAAGTAATCATAACTCAACTTCAGTATTGGGAAAATACCACTCTCGATTTGAGCTATCTTTGAAAGTTCATCATCTTTGAAATACAGCCACTCCTCCTCTGTATCCTTAATGTATAATAATCCTCCAACAGTCCTTATGGCAAGAGGAACGCCAACACACTTCTTCACAATTCCCTTTCCTATTGCAACCATAGTTGGTCTCTCGGGCTCTACTCCATGTTTAAATGCAACTTGCCTGAACAAAGACCACGACTTGATCTCAGACAACCCTTTCAAAAGATATGGCAAAACAGTGCTTGTGATTTTTGCCACCAATTCAGTTCGGGTGGTTAACAGAATCTTACTACCCCTCGCACCACCCATTAACAGTTCCCTCAATTTTTGCCATTTGATTGGATCCTCATTCCACACATCGTCTAGGACAAGAAGGTACTTCTTCCCATCGATTTGTTTACCGAGTTCATCTTTAACTCCATCCGTCTGAATTCTGTTGCATTTGTTACCCGTTGCGGATTCTATAATGTTTTGCGTGATGAGTTTGACATCGAACACATCAGAAACGCACACCCACATTCTAAGTTGAAAATGTTTCTTGACCTCTTCATCATTATACGCTAGCTGAGCAAGTGCAGTCTTCCCGAGTCCACCAATTCCGACTATTGGAACAACTACCACATCCTCTTGAAAATCGGAGTTCAGCAAAAGTTCTACAATGGCGTTTTTATCACTTTCTCTACCAATAATCTCCTCCGCACGGACAAAAGAGTGAGTCTCCTCTCTCCTCTTATTCTCAATTAGCTGATCATCGTCATCCAGTCGTTCACGGAAGTGGAATTTGATCCTATCAGCTGCAATATCATCCAGTCTCTCCCGAATCGCCCTGACTTTACGACCCATTTTGTAACGAAAAGTGATCAGGTTTGAGCGTGAAAAGAAATCGCGTACCTTCTTGGCCCTTTTATCCCTGGTCACCACTCTGTCTCTCAAGACTTGGGTGGATAAGTCATCAATCACGTCGTCCGCATCGTCAATCGCGGCTTTGAGCTTCTTGAGCCAGTCCCTGACCTCGTGGTTCGTCGTCTTCTTCTCCTCTGCGTCGAGAAGCACAGCCTTGATGGTGGATATGGAGTCCTCGAGTTTCCTCAGATCTGTTTTGAATCCCCATAGTAACCCAATTCTTCGGAGGGCGGGCGAGCTCAATTCCCCCAAGATCCTCCCCGCAATACTGTAGAGAAATGTTTCTGCCATCTCTGGTTGGAGGCGAAAGGAATGCTCAGAGGAACGGGAAGATATTTTTATTTTTGAGGGAGAGACAACAATATAACCTAAGTTTGGTGACAAAGCAATTCCAGAATTTCAATTTCAAGGAAAAGAATATAAAATTAAAACGCGTAGACTCAACACGGAAAATGTGCATAGGGGAAGCAAAAAGACTACAAAAAGTGCCATCACTTGTGTTGAATTTGTGATTATTTTAAAAAAAATATTAATTTGTTGCTAAATTTATTTATTTATAAAAAATAATTATAATTTATAGTAAAAATTATAAATATTTAAAAAATAATAATTTATTATTTGAATGTGTTTAATTCCTAAATAAACTAATTGCAATATATTAAGTCAAATTAATAATAAATATTGGTCTCATTTAAAATAATTTAAGCATTTAACACGTTTATCCCTTTTAACATTCAGAATATTTAATTGTAAACAAACTAATTTTAATCTATTTAATCAAATCACAGATAGATATTATGTTAATAGACAAAAAAAACATATTATTAACTCTTGCTGTTGTTTCTGTTTACTTCATACAACTATTTTTCTTTAGATCAATATAATAGTTCATTTGGGCTAATTATTAAGAATTTAACTTATTTTGTTTTTTTGTACTTTTTTTTTAAGAATTGTCATTTTTCACCTTTTTAGTTCATCTTAATGTGAAGAAGCAAGAAAGTAAATGATAAAAAGATTCACCACACATAAAAATAAATATAATTTATTAGTTTGTTTCATCTTATTTTTTGTTTTCTAAATTTTAATTTTAATCTTTTTGATTATTTATTTACTTTTTTGATTTATCTCAATGAGATAAATTGAAAAACTAAACAATTGTGATCGAAAGATGATTTTTTTTTTACAAAAGATGAAAATAAATAAATTAATTTAGCAATATCCCAAATGGGCCAACATCCGTTAGTAATTTGACTTAATAGATTTAAATTAGTTTGATTAGGAACTAAATAAATTTAATTAATAGATTAGCAAAATAAATATATTTTGAACAATTACTTACCCAACGGACACCCATTTCTTTTCAACCTAGGAAATCAACCTCAAAAAGCATAATTTCGTCGATCAATAAAACCTATAGCATTTTAGCAAAATCAAATAAAATCAAGACCAGTTATAACAAATAACAACCAACTAAAAATAATTGTCTTGTTTTGATTTGGCTTTCATAGTTAAGAATGACAATGTGACGAGACATGGTAAAAATGAGATCTTTCGTATCTATTCCCATCCCCTATTATTGAGAAATTGAGGGAGCAAGAATATATCGGGAATATTTCTTAAGTTTTAAGTTAATGATACTAACAAAAATTATAAATAACATAACAAATAAAAAATAAAAATTAATGAATCATTAGACTAAAAAATATAAAATGTAAGAAATAGAAATAAAAAATGAGAGATAAATATAATATTTATATATTTTAATCTTATAATATTTTCTATTAATAAATTATATACATGTATTTCTATTTAAAAATATTAATTTTATATAATTAGTGACAGAGCGAGGTGGACGAAAAAAAACGAAACTGAAAAAATAAATACCATTCCTAGCTCATTTATTATGAGCAAGAAAAATTTATACAAGTAAAAAGATATGATCATATGAGGGCTAGGTGAGATGGAGAAATTAACATCCCCATTCTCAGCGCAAATAACAAACACATAAATTTTTTGACCAGAGGGGACTGCGTATAAAAAGGAGAAGCAATTTTGGGAATTCAAGGAAATTTCTAAGAAAGATTACAAAAGCCGTACCACTTTTTCAGTCGAGGGGATCAGGTACAAGTGCCTGTGAAGAGCTTGGAAGTGCTCTTTATCACTGGCTAAAAGGCTTCCTCAGTGCCCTCACCATTAAAAACGTGATTCTAACAATTACGGTATGAATTGCCATTTTTATCCAATATCGTGGGAATTTATTACTAAGGGCCCTTTGGCAACTCGAACTTTTTAGTTTTTTTAGTTAAAAACATTAAAAAAATTAACATAATCTATTTGATAAAAAAGCAAAAAAGCAAAAAAGCAAAAAAGCAAAAAAGCTAAAAAATGAAAAAAATTAAAAAGCTAAAAACTCAAATCAAAATATTAATTCTTAGAATATTTTATTCAAATTTCAACCATTTTTAAAATATAATAATATTTTTAATTCATAACTTTTTTACTACTACTACCAACTATATATAATTATTAATATCAAATATATATAAAATGATAAAATGGTCCAATTTGAACAAAAAGCAAAACAAATGGCCTTTTATCCAAACAACCTATTTCAAAAAAACTAACTTAAAAGTTAAATTTCCAAACAACTTACTTTGAACTAAATTTAGTTTTTTTGATTAAAAATAAAAAAAAATAAAAAAGTCAACTTTTAAACTAATTCCCATAAGTCTTAAATATTTTACTCACCCGACAGATATTTTATTTCAACCTAGGAAGTCAACCTCAAAGGGTAATTTCTCCCCTTAATGAAACATGTATTTTGGAAAAACCAAACAAAACTAACACTAATTCTAACACATAATATACGTGATGTGATGCTTTACTTTATATCGGTAGAAAATTAAAAATAAGTTTACTATATAAAAAAATAAATAAGATATTACTAATAACTTGAGTTTAAATATTTTGACCGTATTATTAGCTTACTTATTCAAATTAATAAGCCAGTAGAAAGTTTGGGTCATTATAAATAATATCATAGTCAACTTTGATTTCATGAAGATCTACGTAATTGCCGTATGGATGGAGAAATGAAGGTTTCGAAAAAGAGGTAGAAATCTCATAATTGTATATCCTGTGGACGCAAATATTGTAGGGCCGACCCTAAGGTTTGTAGGTAGGCAAAACTTATACTTGTGCTATAGGCCCAACTGCGTGGCCAATAATAAAAATTACCCCATGCAAGTACCTCGGCCAATGTCACTCGAGTTAACCAGTGAGAGTTACTCGAGTAATGTGGTAACTGCCCTGTTTAGCAAGAAACTCATGCTTGGGTTCTAAATAACCCAATGTGGTATACTTGAGTGACACCTCTCAAGATACTCGACGAGTTATTTCCCATATTTACCTCACGAAAGGACTAACTCGACTTATTCGGGTAGCTCGGGAGCAGGAATCGATAAATAAGACTACGAGAATTGATGGGGAGTTGGGCTATTTATACTTACAGTCACTTGGACAAATGACAATATCCAATACATAAGAAGCATGAAGGAAACTCAGAAGAATGAAGGTCGAGTTACTGGGTCCCCCAGCCACTTGATTGTAATAAATGCACCTAATACTCGATTCTTGTTCTATTCCACAATATAAACTGTGAAGTATAGCACAGACTATGACAGTAGTCCTGACTAATTGACTATATTGCCATGACATAGACCATGAAGACAGTACAGACTGTATTATTACCACGACATGGGTCGTGAAGACAACACAGACTATAAACGTAGCTCTGACTACCTAATTGAGATGACATAGCACAGACTATGTAATTCGGCACAGACTGAACAAAGCCAAACGTATATAGTACGGACTGTACCTCCATAGATTCCTCTAAAAATTGAAAGACTATCCAGAGACAATGAATGCAATGACAGTACAATTCTGCACGGAATGTTGGGAGACATGTGACTTGGTGGCTAAGGAAATGATTTGTCCGACTATATAAACCCACTCACTCGAGTCACTCGACTCAAGTGGGTCAGGTACTTGACCCGAATAAGTTGGGTACCCACGGGGCACCCATTGGCCGACCTAGTTGAGTTGGAGTAGAACATTAACTGGTTGATTTTTTGAATAGAATCCCTTGATTCCTCAAAGACCACCTTTCATGATCTAATTATATCTCCTAAGGAGTCCTACCATAATCCTAACAAAACTCCTCTAAGGGTTATAAATAGGAGGGATAATTGTGCCTCTGGGGAGATCAGATTAGAAAGCTTAATACAGACTATTCATACTGCCAATATTCCAACGCAATTAGCCTTCTTCTTCACTCAATCTTATCTCTCGTCGTTCTGTGTTTTCTGACTACTTGCATATTTTACCTCTTCATAATTGCTTATTATTTATTTATTACTCCCAAAAGAACTCTACATTATTTGGCGACTCTATTGAGGAGGTGAATTTGTGAATGGTCAGTACTCGGAGTGGACTGCATACAACTCCTAAACCAATCATGTCAAAAGGTTATTCCAACAATAATGAGTGTGGCGACGCGCCTAGATCAGAACACCAGGCGAATCCCAACAACAACCGTGATGATCTGCTCCTAGACTCACTACAGGTTATCCAGGATGGTCAGACTAGCATTTTGAATGCAATAGCGGGACTGAAAAATTTGCTCTTAGCCGCAGTAACGAACGCCAACTAGGTAGAAGCACTAGGTGAGAAGGTACCAGCAAAAGAGGTACCCACAGATCCGCAGGTGACCCTAGTGGGACAACAATGGCCTATAAAACAACCCATGTCCCAAGCACAGGTGACCCCGTTGACGATGCAAGGTTATGTCAATCTAGATCCCTTTCTACCAGGGACATAGGCCCAGTTTGCTACTATTGCAGATGTCCAAGCGATGTTCCAACAAGAGAGAACAAAGAGACAGCTACCATTCTTGCTGGATCCCGAAGGATATACGACCCCAAAGTTCATGAAGTTCGATGGAAGGAAGAGAAACGCCAGGGAGCATGTGGTGAGGTTCATGGAGACATTGGGAGCCTATAGAGGAGATCATACACTACATTTGCGTGAGTCTTCCAAATCCTTGACGGACAGGGCCAACAGTTGGTACGTCAACCTTGCACCCGACTCAGTCATCACTTGGGAAGACATGTTTAACAAGTTCCACACTAAATTCTTCCAAGTTCATGAGAAGGTAACAACACTCACCCTGGTGAGAGAGACACAGAGATTGGGAGATGACTTGTTCGAGTATATCAAGAGGTTCCAAGACTTGGTTGTTGAGTGCCATGATTTAGTCAGCGAAACTCATCTGATATAGATGTGTGTTCAAGGGATTTTACGCGAGTACAGAGCGCATCGCATCAACCTCAATTTGTCCACATTCTTAGCTCTAACCGAGGCAGCTCGAAACCTCTGTAATACAATTAAGCGACCCACCAAGCCGGTTTCCTTTTGTAGCGATAGGGCCCAAGCCTCTACAGCTTTTGGTGGGAAAAAAAGAGAAAGAGGAAGGGGAGATGACCGAAACAAAAGTTGGCGAGACAATGATTCACCGCCATACCCTTGCAGTATTGAGATGGTAAAGAAACTAGTCAAGGAGTGGGTAGCTGACAAATAGCTGACATTCCTACCGGTAGAAACTCTTCCATCCAAAAAGGACAGAGAAGGGCTAAACTACTGCGTCTACCACCGGACCACCTCGCACTCTACAGAGAGGTGCTTCACCCTCTGGGGAATTTTCAGGAGAAAGGTGACCGAAAAGCAGCTGAGGTTCACAGATGAGGAGGACAGCGATGTTAGAAAGAGACTGTTTCCCGAGCATGACATAGAGGTTAACATGATGATAGGGGACGATGAGGTACATGAAGTAGCAGATTGTAGGGGCATATAGGATCCAGTTGAAGCCCTACAAGAATCATCCAAATTCAAGCAGTTTTACGACTAGCTCAGATTCACAACGAAGACACGAAAAGAGGTGACCGAGGCAATCATGTGCGTAGCAGAGGCCAACGACTCAAGCTGCATGGCTTCGGAGGGAGTACTTTGAAAGGTAGCCACAAATTTCTCAAACACAATAGTGTTCACTGATTGCGATCGAAGGTACCCCTTCCCTCATAATCGACCTCTATATATTACTGGTGTTATAAATGGGGTATCGTTTTGGTGTATATTTCTAGATAGTAAGGTCTCGATCAATATTATGCCCATAAAAACATTTGAAAGAATAGGAATCTCGGTGGACAAGATAGTCAGCCAGTTCATAACAGTGAATGGGTTTGGTGGACAAAGGAAGAAAACACAAGGATACATTACGGTGAATCTCGAACTACAAGAAATTTACATGCCTGTTAAGTTCCACATCATTGATGTGGATACAAGCTATCACGTGGTTTTGGGGAGATCTTGGATGCACAGGTAGAGTGTTGTACCCTCAAGTTATCATCAGTGTGTAAAGTTCCGTTGGCAAGGGAAGGAGGTCACTATGGGGGCAACTAGGAAGCCATTCCACTATAAACTAGATTATTCAAAAATCAATATTGTATTTAATCTCAAAGCCTAAACTGTGAAATTTCAGCCAACTATAAAATAATGCACAAAAAATTTACTCAATCCTTAATAAAGTCCCCCACAATATTTTGTGTTTTTAAATAAAAGACACCCCAAAAAATTTCAAACAAACAACCCAAAAAAAATAAATGATATAACCAAAAAAAATTAAGGACTACGACTAGCTAAAAAGTTGTCTAGATCACTTTTTCTTACTCAAATTTTCTTGATTTTCAAAGGCACAGGTTCTGGGGTAAAAATTCAAGTTTTTCTAGGACGGCGTGGCATGTCAAATCTGAACTTATTTTGTTCAATCAGTCTAATGTAGTGAGATTTGATGTGTCCTTTTATCCCACAGTGATGACAAATAGGCACAAAAAATTTATTATCTGCGTACATCTTTCTCAATTTTATGCAATTTGGACGTATGTGACCGGGGCTACCACAATAATGACAAATAAGAACAAATTTATTCCTAGTTGCAAACTTAGGAACATTGACTTTTGGCGTAAAACCTTGAACATTAACCTTAGGCAGATTAAGTTTTGGTTGGACAATAGGTTTTTGAACAGCAGGTGTGGGCGCGGGGGTAACAAATTTAATCTTACCTGCAAATTTTGAAGATGAAGCTCCACTAGTGTATCCAAGATCAGAACGATCAATTGCCACTTTTTACACATTTAGAATGTCATCCAAAACTTTTGATCATCCATTAAACTTCTTGAGAGTAGCATTAGAAGCATAAAGATCACATTCTAATTTAATCAATCTAGTCTCAAGACATTTATTTGATTCGACATTCTCATGCAAAATTTTCTTAAGATTAACAAGTTTATATTTATAATTTTTGCATGTTTTAGTCAAGTCAATTCTCTCTTTTTTAGCAGCAATCAATTTTTCAGATAAGATGACTCTTTGATTTTTTAATTGACTAACATCTAATTGAGTTTTAGACAACTCTTGCTTTAGATTTTTTCTTTCTTTTTTAAGCAATTTTATTTTTGTAGTAAATTTTAAATTTAATTTAGTCAACTTGAAACTTTTTTCATATAATTTTTTATATGAATGTTAAAGATACTCACATCTTCAGTTTCACAATCAAAACCATCTTCATGATTAGTTGACTGACTTTGTGAACTTTTACAAATGGATGTAGAATTAAGATAAATAGATGATTTAATAGTCAAATTTTTTTCCTCAAGCAAATCCATCTTTGCAAATCAATCGTAGGATCACACTTTAAAAAAACTTAGAGAAATTTTTTTTTAAGTGTCCTGCTTTAATATGAATTAAAAAACTTTGTTTGTATACTGATTTGCACTAAATGATTTAATTAAAGAAGCTTGACGCTGCAAATAATAAAAACTAATCAACCAAGCAAACAAAAAATAAACAACCACAATCACACAGGGAGTCGGTAATTTTTATGTGAAAAATTCTAACTCGGGTAAAAACCACGAAACCACGAACCACTCCAGGTCTAGAAAAATCAAACACTATAATAAACGTTGGTTACAAGAGAATCTTACAAACACCAATTGACTTCACAATCTACGAATATAAGTCTACTCATGTTGAATCCACGTACATTAACTCCGTACTTGATTGCTGCTGGAATCCACCACCGGACTTCAGATGCTGACGGGTTCTTCCATCAGACTTCGACCCCTTGAGAATCCACTCAAGAGGCTCCACGAACTTGAACGAATCGTTGAAGATTTGAGTACTTGATGATTGACTTATACGTGCAGAAGCTAAATGATCATCAAGTTATTAACTGGCTTGCGAGTATGTTGAATATCTTGGGAGAGTCTCTGGCGGCTAAGAATTATAACTATAATCAAGGAGGCACCCAAAATATGAAACCCTAGCAGCCTATTTATAATAGCCCACTCAAAACCCTAGCTGACAGCAGCATTTACTGGCTGTACGCACAAGGACCGCTCAATTGGTCTGTCACTTCTTGCAACTTTTTGATATTTTTTGACTTATTTTTTGCTACGGTGCAATACAAAAAAATACTTTCAAAAGATCAAGTATCAAAGAATAAAATATAAATTATTTGATTAACAGTTTATCACAGATTTGCCAAATAAAAAAGAATTAAACCGGAGGCTTAAATTCCTATCAGAGAGAAAACTATTCAAAATAAAACATCTCTGATCAGGAGTTTGGTGAATCTGAAATACAAAGTCATTTGAAGTGTAGCCAAGTGCCTGAATGACTTTCAACAATTGATCAATTAGTTAACTACGTGCAGATGGTTCTTAATGATGAGCTTCCTTTAAGTTTATTGTCACGCCTCAAAACCCGGGGTCACGTGAAAATCTACCAAACACCAATTTTATGAAAATATAGTTTTTCATACATTGAAATCTGCCTGTTGAAACCAACGAAAAACCCAACAAAGATATCTCTCATAAATAAAAGACATACAGTTCCAACATGCATACAGTATATCGCCTTACGGTATACAAAATTTGCCTTCGGGAACATGCATACCAAAAAGAAAAACTACAACAGTCTTCCATCATCCATCAGCATGGGCATCACTAGATCTACGCAAGATCATCCTCCACATCATCACCTGAAAAAAGTTTGTACAGAAAATCCCCCCGTGAGCCGAAGCCCAATAGAAACAGACAATAAAGCTGTAAAGCAGGCAATATGCAATCATATAGAGTGAGAGCGAACTCAACCACAAACCCAAAACGTTTTCCATCCAAAACCTACAAGTTTTCCCACCAAACTACACCAGTCTCCCAAAACGGTTTTATTAACATAAAATCCCGTTTTCATCCTTAAAACCATGTATTGCAAATAATGCAAATAACTTACCACAGTTAAGGAAAAACAGTAATCAAAACATCGTTCCCTCACGGAATGTACCATCATGGAAAAAGAAAAAGAATATGATCCTATGTACTGACTCCGTCACGAGACAGAGGTAACAACGATAGACCCCTGTCCATTATCTAATCCCCATACATCGTGGGACCGATTAGATAAACACAAGTTCTATACGGAGCACCATAACGTAACCACTCAATTTACGAGCGACCACCCGAAAGTACAGAGCCCCCAACTCAATTTACGGGGACTAACCCGAAGGTACAGAGCACCTACGCTGCGCACATTTCTGGGCTTGAATCGAGAACAACTCGTGCCAAATACCCGTCATCCCGGTACATCTAGATAATCTTCTAAAAATTGAACCGTATCTCAACTACGAAAATATTTCACAAATATACATTATACATGTATATACAGATCCATCAATCAACATGGAGATCAACAAAATATTTTCAAAATATTTTTTTCCATTTTCAACAAAACGTTTCAAAATCTGAGACTCAACCCCGAAGGCGAGCTCCAAATCTCCAAAATATAAAATGTTGAGATTTACATAAAAAACCATCATTTTCTACTGTTTTCAAGAACGCCCTTTGAAAATCATAAAATCACATGTCATACAATGTAATAAACCAAGAAAAGCGAAAAACATGTTTTTTACTTGAAAAACCAAGGTTTAAACATAAATATGACATTTCATGCGTTTTCTACCGACGAAAAAGCAAACAGTTACATATAACACCCTAATATAGCAGTAGGGTTTAGAATCCTACCTCGGCGAGTCGAAACTCAAAACCTCAAAATCCAAACCACGACGGAACAGAAATCTGATTGACCGAACACGAAGCTAGCAGCGTGAATAGCAGGCATCCACAAGCTGATCGTCAAAAACTAGGCTCGGGCAGGTCAAATATGTAGAGAGAAGGCAGAGAGAATGGAAGAAATAAGTTTTCCCAAACATTCCATCCCCTGGAACTACTTATAGACTCGGCCAAAAAGCAGTTTAGTCGACTGAAGAGGTCGCGTCAGTCAACTGAAGCTCCTTGAGAAATGCACCACCGCCCAGTTCAGTCGAAACTCAAGAAAACCAGTTCAATCGACCGAACACAACAGCCCAGTCGACCGAACCCCTGTGTCTCAGCCTACTTTTTTTGGTCTCGAGATTTCTGTTCTAAGGACAACCAAACAAGCTCAAACAAGATCTGAGAAAGCGTAAAACACATCTATACATGCTGTTCTACCACTCTAAAGCATAAACCATGCATCAATGATATACATAACATGAAAGAACACGTCATCATTTATATATATCAAAAAAATAAATAAAGCGGTGCAGGGTCTCACATTTATTGCCGTACAGTTGCGAGATACTGATTGTGACAATTAGTTATTTAGTACTGAACTACGAAATCATCATTGATATTGTGAAAGACAATATGTTTAACAACAAATGTTGGTCTAGTTTGGAATAATTGGAGGTTTCATCACGTTTATCCTTTTAACCATTTAAAATATGTTTACTTTGTCCTTAATTTTTTGAATAATTATATTTAATTATGAAATGAACCAATTTGAATCTATTTAATCAAATCATAAACATATATTATGTTAATAGACAAAAAAAATTTATTAACTTTGGTTGTTGTTTCTGTTTAGTTCATACAAGCATTTTTTTTTTGTAGATCAACATGATAATTCGTTTGGGCTAATAATGAAGAATTTGACTTTTTTTTTTTGTTTTTTGTACTTTTTTTAAAAAAATTGTCATTCTTTTACTTTTTTAGTTCACTGTAATGTGAAGAATTAAGAAAATAAATAATCAAAAAGTTCACTAAAAACAAAAATAAGTTAACCTAAATATGATTTATTACTTTGTTTTCACTTATTTTTATTATTTTTATTTTTTGGTTTTTAATTTTGTTTACTTTTTTGATTTGTCTCGATGAACGAAATCGAAATAGTAAATAATTGTAATCCAAATATGAATTTTTTACAAAGAATAAAAATAAATAAAACAAAATATATAAATAGGCAATATGCCAAAAAGGTCCAACATTCGTTAGTGATTTGACTTAATAGATTTGAATTTGTTTTGTCACGCCCCAAACTCCGGGTTACGTGAAACACCATAAATAGCCATATAGAATACTCAATCCGATGTTCACTCTCATATCAAAACATACATGCATTAAATATATTCGCCAAAAAGGCTTACAATACACGGTTCCAACACCGAAAAACATGTAAACATACATGGTTCAAAAGAATAAAAAAAAAAGACTACAGATCTTCCGCCTCTTCGACAACCCCGAATCAACATGCGTGATCGGTACCTGAAAAACATTTCAAATCCCATACCGTGAGCAAAAGCTTAGCAGAAACTAGACAAACATGAAACAAAAACTAAATATGCTAGGAAAACAATGTGGGATTTTCGACTCACACGAGCCTTAAAACAGTTTTTCGTGAATGAGATGCAAAGGGCATGAACCCTGATCGGCTGTCACGAGCCATAGAAAAAACGGTTTTGAATCCGAACTCACATGAGTTCCAGAAGAAAAATATTTTGAAAACGGCTTTACATAACGATTCACAAGAGCCCCAAGGAAAACAATTTTATATCTTAACTCATACGAGTCTCAGATGAAAACATGTAAAAAGAATTTTTTTTCTTTAGATCACGACTCACAGGAGCCTCCAAAAAATAGTTTAAAAACAGTTTTATATCACGACTCTTCCGAGCCTAGAAAATAATTTGATATGTATATATATATAGTACAATACCACACAGGCAAAGATCGACTCCAATGAGCCTCGACTCCCACGGGCCTCACATGCAGCACAGCTATAAACATCGACTCGCACGAGCCACAAAAGAAAACAGGTATATGTATGCAGCACAAGTATACATTTGTATAACGACTCTCACAAGCCCAAGAAACAGTTTTATCAAATCCACGAAGATTCACATAACATGTCACGTACCACATAGGAGATCCACACAATTCGCGCAACTCATGCAACACATGCAACACATGCGATTTCAGGTTCCCACACACACACGCATTATCAGGACCACCATTCCATCCTTTTGATATGCACACACGCACGCATCGTTAGGACCACTCTTCCATCCTTCAGATACCCACACACACACATGCAGCGTTAACCAGAGTTGACATTTATCGAACCACTTTTCCGTCCATCGAACCCCTTTTCCGTCCACACCATGCATGAATGAATTAATGGACACAACCATGTACCCACACCACGTCACATGCTACATATGCGACCCATACTACTCATGCTTAAATAAAATTAGGATTAAATATAGCTAGACCACATATTCGTCCTACAACATGCATAAATAGAACTAGAATTCTAAACGCACAAAACCACGTATAAACTTTACATAATGACGCCACTCGCCACAAAACCCACCACGACATCACATGTCACACAACTCGACGTCTATTCACCCAGACGTCCCGTCCACTTACCTGGACAATCAACAACCTACAAAATAAAACCTAACCCGAAGGTCAACTCCAAACCCTCAAACTCGATTTTCTCAATCGTTTTCACAAAACACTGTATTTTTCAAAACCCACCTTTTCAAAAGTAATTAAAAACCCAAATACACCATACACCCAACGATGTCTAAACACCATGATAAACTAACCCACGTCACCCGAGGATGACAGCTAAACACAGACAAACCCCTTAGGCCACCACACGACCCCTCAAAACCACCAAACATGCATATTATGAAAATTAAGGACATACCTGGGTCCAACAACAGGTAAGAAGCCAAAGAACGTCTTTGAAAACCCTTTTTGTCCAACCAAAGACACCGAACACGAGTTTTTCAACCTAAAACCCACTTTCTCGAACATAGAAAGACTTTTCATGCATTTTTAAACGGTAAAAACACACAAGATTTCACGTAGTGAGTTAAAAACTCGACGCCTCGAAAAACAAACTTCGTTGAAACGAAATTCTGTCTGGATGAACACGAAGCCCTCGGCACGTAGAACATGGTTCTACTACTCGATCACCAAAACCCAAGCCCCGGGCCCTTCGAAAGCTAGAGAGAAGGTAGAGAAAACTTATAGAGAGAGAAAAAGATCTTTGGAAATATATTTTGTTCAAAAATCAAGGCAAGGTTGACTTTATAGATTTTCGCACCCAGCCACCACCGCTTGAGCGCTCAAGCACCGCTCGAGCGAACCCCTACCGACATAACACTCTGCCACACCACCGCTCGAGCGAACCCCTACCGACATACCACTCTGCCACACCACCGCTCGAGCGCACAACCACACCCACCGACCCAACTCTCGGCCACCAGCCCGGTCGAGCGTACGACCACCGCTCGAGCGGTGAACGCTGGGAGAAAACCCAAACTAAGAAACGAAACCAAGTGCCCGCATGCATAACACATTTCTAAACATGCTGTTCTAAAACGGTTAAAACCATAACCAACAAATCAGATAACACATAAGAAAATAAAACGGAACCAATGAGCCGACCATGGCCCAGGCCTAGGCCCGAGCCTACCCAAGCCCAAAGATGTGTGGGTTGCGATTGGGCCTACCCTTGAAGGCCATGGGTTGGCCCAAGCTCGGTTCGTAGGCTCGAGCTCGAGGCACGATCCGTATTTTCAACATATAGCCCAAAACCAGCCCGGCCGAGCCTTGGCCAGTTCTCCCTGCAACTGTAACATTGGCCCATGGTCTGGCCCGACCCTAGCCCGAACCTGAAAACCTTCAACAACTCTTTTTCCTTCGGGCTGGCCCGCGGCCCGTGCGATAACGACTAGTTCCAACGGTTAGATTTTGAATTTCAACGATCGAGATCGAACCAATTTCGATTGAACGACTGAGAATCACTAGCTGTTGGGTGGCCCGCAGCTTGGCCGGAGCCTAGTCCGCGGCCCTCAATAGTCAAATTTTTGAAAAAAAAAACTTTAAGGCCCATTTCTCTTCCCAATTTTTCATTTACTCCAATCTCAATTTTCAACTCTCAAGCTCTCTAAAGTTTCAACTCTTCTATTGCTCTCAAGTCTCAAGTTTCAAATTCTCTTTTGTTTAATTAAAGTTCTCACTATTCAAGATCAAGTATTGAAACATCAAGATGAAGATCAAAATTCAAAAAGATCAAAATCAAGATTAAAAATCAAAGTTCTTAGAAAATCGAGAATCAAATCTGCCTTCGATTAGATTTAATTTTTGCATTTTTCGCTTTATATTATCGATGTTCTCTTTGTAGTTTTTACATAATATTTTCTTGTAATATTTCTTAGGTATTATTATTAAAAAAATAATATTTATTTTAAAAATTCTACTATTTTACTTTATTTGTTACTAACAAATAAATAATATTCTACTTTATTTTTTAACTTATATTTTTTTATGTGGATCCTAATAATCCTAACTATATTAGTGTAGATGATTATATTTATCCACTTGCTGGTAGTCTTAATCATATTCCACCTAGTCATGGTGTTGCCGAATCATCTCGTATTATCGTTGTATCAGCATCAGCATCAGCATCTACTAGTGAAAAAGCCTCCAACGTATGGAGTTATTTTGAAAGAATAGTAAAAAATAAAAATGATGGTACTCTAGTTATTAAAACAAAATATAAAATTCGTAATAAATTACCTATCAGTAGCACAACAGGTGGCACTAGTCATTTATATAAACATGTCAATATACACATTAAAAATAAACCTCCAAATTTTAATCAATAAATACAAATAGACAGAGATTCAACCGGTAACATTGCTAATTTTCTTTCGATTCTATACATGTACAAAATATGGTAGTTGATTATATAATTAAACATGAACATTCATTTACAATGAGTGAAGAACCCAAATTTTTTGAATTAGTACAAGAGGCATTTACTCCTCAATTCCAAAGTTTTTTTTAGAAATAATACTAGAAATAAAGTTTTACAAAAATAAGAAAAAAATTCAATCCGAATTAGCACATTTAATAAGAAATATAAAAGGTAAAATTTGTTTAACTTCTGATTTATGGACAACATGACAAGGTGTCGAATGTCAATGTATTACTGCACATTTTATATATGATGACTGGAATCTAAATAAAAAAATTATATCGTTTAAACCTATAGAATTTCCTTAAATTGGTCATAGTTTAGGTATAAAAATTAGACCACAAATATATATGTGCGGGCATAATAAAATATTTTCTATTACTTTAGATAATGTTTGTTATTATAATGAATGTGTTCAATATCTTAAATGTAATTTATAACTTTTTATATTTGGTAAATTATTTTATATTCGTTGTTCTGCACATATATTAAATTAATTATTAAAGAAAACCTTAACGAATATGATGAATTGGTTGACAAGAGTAAGAAAAGCCATAAGAATAATTAATAGTAATGCTAAAAGAGTTAAAATTTATGAAAAAATATGTATTGAAGAAGGTTTAAAAGTTAAAAAATTACAATACGATGTAGAAATTAGATGGAATGCTGTATATAATATGTTACAAGTAGTAATAAAATAAATATAATAATTGATTTACTTTTTGAAAGCCAATCAATAAATAATATTTATCCACCAACTAATCAAGATTGGGAGAACATAAATTATACAAAAAAAAATTTAAAAATCTTTGATGAATCAACTAAATTATTTTTTTTCATATTTATACTTCTATTAGTTCACTTGTTTTACACCAACTAACAAAAATAATGTAACTTTTTGTTCAGTATTTACAAAATGATAGACATTTTGACAAAGTTAATAATATGAAATTTAAATTTGATAAATATTATGGTACATTACCACATATTTCTAGAATAACCATAGTATTAAATCCTAGATGTAAAGATATTGGCTTAAAATATTTGTTAGATAAGATTTAGAATTAATTGAGTTTTAGTCCCATTTATTAAATAAGTAAGAGTTTTAGTCCCGCCGCATTTTTTGTATTGGTTTTAGTCTTTTTTTTTTCAAATCTTATAAATCTTTTGTCCATTATGCCATTTAATATCAGGTTTTTCATTTTTCTTTTAAATTCCTTGATTATAGGATGCAATATTCCCTATAGGGGTGGTGATATCTTTAGCATTTAATCCACGCGATTATAGGATGCAATCAAATATCATAATATCTTCCATGGTAATGAAAAATCTGCTAGTCCCCTTTATTTTTGAAATTAGTTACACTATTATTATTATAGGATGCAACAAAATATCATGATATCCACCGTCGCTCCTCCTCGTCCTTCGCTCTGCTGCTGCCGCCTCCAGATCAGTCCGCGCCGGTCACTTCGCACCACCGCCTCCGCTTCTCGCCACCGTCGCCGCTTTTCGTCGGTGCCGACCTTCTAAATCTGTCTCTCTCTCCCTCTGATTTGCATGAGGTTTGATCCGCCACCATCTCTCTAACATGGTGTTTTTGGTTCACCGCCGCCCCTCTTCCTCTTTCTCCTCCACCAGCAATAATGATTTTTTTTGATACATATTCTCTATACGATTAGTGTGCAACTGACACAATTATCTGTTGTAAATTCTGTGTTGAATAATTTTGAAAGTACTTTTCTGTTGAACACTGATATATTTATCAGTTGCATGTTATTACTAAATGTACACAGCTCTCCTAAACTACTAATATATTTTATCAATTTACAACTATGTTATAAGAAGATATTGTAATAAATACTTAATACTGATAAATGTATCAGTGGCATATGCATAGTGAACTGGAGTTGAAATGTGTTGGTGGTTTATGTTCTTTATGAAAATATTTCCACTAACCATTGATAAATGTATCAGTGGTCATATCTGGTTGCGAGGAGTTAAAATATATATCAAAATTAATGATCTGTTGATTTGAAAATATATTAAATTTATGTGTATAGTGAAATAACTTTGAAAATGTATTATTTTTATGTGACTGTGTATCGTTTGTATGTATTATGGCGGTGAGTGGTTTCGCCTAGCAGAGAGAGGGAGAGGGAGAGAGAGAGAGAGGTTGCTTGATTTATGAGATATGCCATCTTTGAAAAATCTTTAGAAAAATTTCAAATGAGGAGAGATAATATCTTTAATAGGGGTATATTAGATATAATAAAATAATTTTAAACCTGATGGGACCTTATCTATTAAAAAAAGTACTGGGACTAAATCTAGCACTACTATAAAAAAAAGAACTAAACCTAAAATTTTCCTAAGATTTATTGTAGGGACTTGGTCCCTTTTAATTTGTAAGAATTCATTAAAACCTTGTGATTAGGTTTCGGGCAGAGAATGAGAAAGTGTTAAATTTTTGTGAAAGAATGAAAATCGAATCATGGTAATGATTGTTAATGATGTTGAGGTGCATGGTAATGCACGAGAACAACTATTGCGATTTGGTTGGATGAGCCTTGAGATAGTTAGAATAAATAAATTTTCAAACCATATATATATTCTTTCTTCGGTGTGCCTTTAGTAGAGAGATCGATCGATCGGTCTTGAGATCGATCGAGCGGTCTATGACAGAAAGGTTTTTAAGTTGCGGGATTGAGTCTTTTCATCTCATTCTCTTCATCTCTTCTCTCTCTAAAACACAAAACCTGAGCCCTAGGTCTGGATTTGGAGTTCCCTTGAATTCTTCTTGCTCCTTTGGAGGTCACTCCTTGCTTCCCTCTTGGTTGGACACCCGCTGGAGGTTGGAGATACGTGCTGGAGGTTCCCACTCTACCTTTTGGTTAAAGGTTTGCGTGATTGGAGCTTGCTAGAGTTGGATCCTTGTGTTTTAAGCATCAATGAGGTAGGATTTATGACTATCCTTGAACTTTGTATGTATATGAGTTGTATATTTGTTGGATTTACGTAAAAACATGAGAAATGTATATTTTAGAACCCTAGGTTGGGGTTTGATGTCAAAGCATGGCTTTTAATGTGTTAAGCATGATTTAAGTTAAATCTATGTTTCTATTGTTGTTGGATATACTTTAATTTGAAAGATGAAAAGTTAGGGTTTTGGGTTAAGTTAAACCTTGAATGAAAGTGGGGCTTTTGGGGTTGTTGAACTTAAATGATGAAATTGATATGATTTTTGGTAAATTGAAGATTGTGTAAACTTATATGTTTATAAATTTCATGAATCTTGTGAAAATATAGAAACCGTGAGATGTTTGGTTGAGGGTTTTTGAGTTAATTAAACCTGAATGTAAAACGTATGAGGAATTGGTAATTGTTGGTGCCTTAACTCCATGTGTGTGTTGGGGTCGACGAGAGAAAACGGGTTTAGCGGTTGGACTCATGAGGGTTGTAATGTGAATAATTTGATCGCGTTGGGTTTGACGAGAGGAACCTGGGTTGGACTCGTGTGTGAAAATTTGAAAATAATGAAATGTACGAACCGATTTGGGATCCACAAATCATAATTATGGGCTAGTTCAGCTCCTCGGTGCAAGATCGAAAAACTGCGCAGATTGAGTTCTTTGACCGCTGGCTAATAAATTGGGAATAGACGTTAGTTATGGTGGGGTATAAAACGCACCGTTACTTAGTGGGCCTCACGTGGCCCGGTCGGTAGTAATGCGGCATGGGTCTATAAGCTTGTCCGACATTGGTTCATGAAACTTAAACTATGAACAATTGGGTTAGGTACTTGTCTTTCGGTGAAAGGCCGTAAAAGAGTACAAGAATTGACTTGATTTGAGATTGGAAAGCATAGAAGAATGCGTGCGTGTGTGCGTGTGCGTGTGTGTGTGTGGGCATTTGAGAACTCGAGATGGTTTGAAATGATAAGGAAATGAAAGACTAAAACGATGGTGTTGTGCAAGAGAAATGAGTTTGTTTCATAAATAAAAAATCAGTTATGTGAATGGTATTTGGTTTGGAAACAAAAATTTATTTTTGAATAAAACTATGTTGTGCATTTCACATAACCATCCTCGCATGCCATGCATTTGTTCATCTTTAGTCTATTTCCTACGAGCCTTGACTCATGTTGTATAAACCATTTCAGGTGATAGAGGAAAGGAAGCCGCGAAATGAGAAGAACGATCTTGAGGACTCTTTTCGTAGTTTTGAAAGAATTACGTGCTCTTTAGTAGTATCTTTTGAGAATTGAATATTGTAAATATGTAATTCTTTTGATATTTTGATCATGTACATGTGGGTTGTTGGTACCCGTTTTGTAAGGCCTTAAGGCTAAACATTCATGGAATGTATGCATATGAGGACGTTGGGTTTTATATCGGGTTTGTTCATGGTTTCGGTTCCGTTCATTTGAGTTATATCTTACGCTTTCGGTTAGTTTCTGGTTGTTTATCAAAACCTATTCCTTAGGGAGGCTTTTGGATCTTTTTGACATATTTTAAGTTGTCTTTCAAATGCCATGAGAGTCTTCAAATGCATGAAAATAGGTGGAAAAGTTGGATTTTCAAAACGTTTAGTGAAAAAGTGGTCCAGGGCCAGACTGCTCCATGGACCGATCAATTGGTCTATTGAGTGGTCAATTTTAACTCTCCGTATATGTATTTACAGGTGGTGGGACTGAGAGCTTGTGAAGATCGCTCGATCGGTCCTTAGAACGATCGATTGGTCTAGGCAGTTTTCAAAATGTGGTTTGTTTTGTTTGAAGTTGGCTCTTGGGTGTGTTTTGAAATTCTCTTTTATGGGTTGTTCTTACTTTAAAATCAAGTCCTTAAAGGCGTGCTTTTAAACTTCTTTTACTCTGTTCTAGTTTTCGTTTGAAAATCGTTTGGGTTCAAATGGTTTGCACTAGAGATGGTGGCAACTGAAGAGTTGTGCACTGAACGATTTGAGCAGGGTCTTTGACCCTCCATTAAAGATAGGATTATAATTCTTGGAATTCGGGTCTACAAGAAGTTAGTCGAGGCCACCATCAGGGTTGACAATGTATTGGCTGAAAGCCGTGAGATTCAGGTGAGAAAGTTATAGTCGGGAGGCATGAGGGTGCAGTCAGGAGGGCGCCAGTTCAAGAAGCGAAAGTCCAGAGGTCCTAGTTCTTGCTTTACGAGGTCCCAATAGCAGCCACATTTGGCACCCGCACCAGCTATTGCTTCATCAAGACGTCTGAGCATCGGGTGATGTTTTGCTTCCATCGCTCTTGGGAGTGCCCACATAAGAGGCGGCTGCAGGGTTAAATCCAGGGGAGGCCCAATTTTCTTGTTTTCAGTGTGGCCAGGCAGGTCACCTGTATCGAAACGATCCTCGGGAAGGGAATGCTCAAAGTGCTTCAGGAGCACATCTAAGGCAAACGTCTTTGGGACGAGTGTATGCCCGCACCGAGCCTTGTGTTTTGATGGCACCTGTCGTGCCGGATACCATCGCTAGTTTATCGATCACTCAAGGTACTTTTCTAGTATACCGTTCTTGGACCAATGTTCACGGGGATACCAGAACATCGTATTCTTTCAGCCTATCCACGTTTGCATCTGCATTGGGGCTAGTGGTAGTCGTTTTAGTTTACGCCTTGGGTACAGTGACACCAACTAGTGAGACTACCGAGTTTTGGTTAGCGCCTTTGGTAATGCCTTGTGACCCTGTACCACTGTGGTCGTAAGAGTTTAGGACTATGTCCTCGCAGCTTTTGATGAAAGTTCGTTTGCTCGACCCTATGGGCACGGGTGCTCAACTTGTATACCCTAGAGATATCCGGTTGGTAAGATGATAGTGTGAACCCTTTTCTAAAGGAGGAGTTAGCATTGAGGTATAGAATCTATGTCGGCAGCGATAGATCAAAGGTTGTTTGATAGTCTTGAAGTACGTGGTCTGGTTAGTGCTGGGTTTGTGTTACCTTTAGCTCTTGTCAAGGTAAGATCCTTGTTGAAGTCCCTGTGGCTGTGTTTATTCACATTGTGAGTCCCTATTGTCCTTGACTGGATTCGATTGTGCCTTGCCTGGCGTTACAAGTCGTTGTGTTGTCATGGAGCGGGTGTTTGGGTTGCTCGTTTTGTGAGAGAATGAGCCTTGTTGTAAACAGCCTAGAGGTTTATGTGGGAATGTAGTTTAGATGTGATTTACAAGGAGTTTACGTTTGAAGACCCTTCGTAGGTGTGGCTTTTTAGAATCAACCTGTTTACCTAGGTTGGAGTGTGGGAAATCCTAGTTGTGTAGGGAAGGAATTCCCTTATGAAGATGCGTGAGGTCCACCTTTGAGAACTTTGAGAAAGGTTATCCCTCCGTTAGTCTCAGCGAGATCGAGCGATAGCTTTGGTGGTGTGATATGCATGGGTACGTTGATGTGTTAGGAATTTGCGTGTGAGTGCCAGAGGGGCGAGGAGATAGTCTGCGAGACTTGTTGTAGAGTTTTTGTGCTTACCCTTGGGTGGTCTTGGTTAAGGGTTGTTAGCTCTTATCTGTTGAGTGGGTATGCTTCGTGTTGGGATTGGTTGATTTCTTATTTCCATCCCTGGGTGGTTGATGATTCGTGTTCCGAATGGACGTCCCTGTGATGATGTAGAGAAACTCTTGTACCTTCTTGTCTTCTCGACCTTTATACGCAAATCCATGTTGATTATTTGATCTCGTTGAGTGACTCCTTCCACTCGGGTGTCACTAAGTCTTTTGCGAGTATGAATCCCTTGATCGCGTTCCCGTGCCGGAACAGTGTTGTTTCCGCCCTAGTGGCTAGCTCTCTATGTGGTCCTTATTCGGCTTAGAGAGGTGCGCTTATCATTGTAGGGACTCGGTCTCATTTTATTAGCAAGGATTAATGAAACCATGTTATGATAAATTGAGTGAAAAATGGTTAAATGTGTAACTCACATGTGAGAATTAAAACTTGAGCATGATGTCGTTTGCTAACAATGACTGTATGCTTAGTGATGCATGAGAACATTGTTATGGGTTGTTTAGGCAAGTTGTGAGGTGTTTGGCTTATGATTTAATTCATTTGTACATCCTTTATTCATGGTTACCTTCAGCGTTGACTGCTCGAGCGGTCAGGGATCCACTTGAGTGGACTAGTGGTAGAGAGTTCGGGTAAGTGGGGAGGTCTGCTCGAGCGGACTGTCGGAGAGCAGACTTTTTAAGTCGCGATTAGGTCTTTTTCTTTCATTCTTCTCTTCCTCTTCTCTCTCTAAATTCTTGTTGGGAGCCTTAGAACTCCCCTTGGTGCTTCCCAGGGCTTTTCTTGCCCCTCTTGGTTGTGATTCCTTGTTCCCCTCTTGGTTGAACATCCATTAGAGGCTTGAGCTTGGCGTTAGAAGCTTCGTCCTCGTCCATCGATGAGAGCTTTGATCGATTGGAGCTTACTAGGGTGGTTTTCTGGTTGCTAGAGCTTCAAAGAGGTAGGATCTATGATTATCCTTTAATGTCTATGTGATATGAGTTGTGTATTAGAAAATATGAACATGAATGTATGAAAATGGTGTTTTCAAAACCCTAGGTTAGGGTTTGATGTTAAAGAATGTTAAATCTTATATTTATGGATGGTTTAAGATGAGTTTATCTTCTTGTTGCTGTTGGATATGATTGGGATGAAAAAATGATGGGTTAAGATTTGGATTTAAGTTAAAACCATGAAAATTAGAGCTTTTGGGTTTAAGGGACCTATATGTTGAAATTGATGAAAATATTGGACAAATTGGGGTTGTATTAACCTATCGTGTGTGTGTGTGTGTGCGTGTGTGTGTGTGTGTGTATTCCACGAGTTTATATGATACGTGAAAATGGTGGGTGTTGGGTTGGGGTTTTGTGCAAAATCGATACATCGTTGGATATGGATCAAATGAAAAGTTAACTTGGGGTTTTAAACCTTTCTATTCAAATATGTGATGGTTGAGATTAAAACCTCAATGGTGTTAGTTTAGAATGTGGATGACTTAATTAAAGTACGTTGTGAATGGATTGAATAATTGAGTTTGGGCACGGGTAGCTTCTTGATGAAAGACCGAAAACTTACACAATGTAAGGTAGGCCCTTTCTTCAGGTTAATCCCCATAAAAGCGTGCTATTGGGCGGCCCACCCATCGATGTTTTCGAGAGAAACTAAAAATGTGTGCTCTCGTTGGGCTATAGAATGGGTATTTATTAACTAGTCCTTGCGTAGCCCGGTGGTGATAAATATGCCTCAGTCTATAGGCACTGTTCGATTTTGGTACTTAATTAAATTAATAAATGAATCTGGTTAGCAAGCCATAATTGGATGAAATGAATAAACCACAGAGTATGGGAAAACGTTGGGTTGATTGGGAAACGGTGGAATGACAGGTTACAACTGTTAGCTTCACTATGGTCATCGAACATTGAACTAGGCTCTTTGTTTGAAAACTCAGTTGTGTGGTGGGAATTTGATTTGGATAAAAGGATTTGGTTTTGAGAAAATTATATGTTGCATCCTGCATAACAATCCTCGCATGTCATGCATATGTTCATTATTAGTCTTTTTCTACGAGCCTCGGTTCATGCTGTTTAACAACATTTCAGGTGATAGCGGGAAGAAAGTGTTGGAGTGAGACGGATGGTCGCGGGATCCTTTTTGAGTAATTTGATGGAATTACATATTCATTGATAGCATCTTTTAAGAAATAAAATTGTAAATGTAATTCTCGTTTTGAATATTTGGATGAATGTATTTGGGTTGGAGTAACCGTGTTGTAAGGCCCTAAGACCATATATTTTGGTGCTGGCCTCGGACTTGAACAAGTTGTCGGTTGTGCATGAGGTGTAATGCATGCGATTCTCCGTGAGCGGTGTTAATGTTCAGCAAAGTGTATTTTAGCTTACGGAAGTAATCCTAGGTGTGCGTTTCGAGATGGAGGTGAGTTAGTTGTGCGGTATTTTGAGTGGGTCCTAGTTAATGCGGGTAAGAGTGGAAAGTATCTGAAACTGGTACCAATTGTGGTTCGACTTTGTGTTATGCGATTGACCGTTGTGAATTGGGAACATTCGATACGGGTTATATCCCAGTGGTTCGGTGAGGGACTTTGAACTGAGAGTTTTGTGTGATCTTTTTTTCGCAGAAACGACCGTGTTGGAGCCTGAGCTTGTGCGTGAGACCATAGAAAAAGATCACTGCTGTGAGACCCCGACCTGTTTTCTGTTTTATTTTGGAAATGATTTAAGTGTTGATGGAGTTGGAATTAACTCTTGATCTCGGTGGTGTTTCAGGTGAGTATGTTGAGTTTGGATATGCATGAAAGATACGTGCTGGGGAGAAAACAAGATTCTAAGGGGTGTTCGGACAAAGATATGTGGAAGGCATTTGGTCCTGCTTCTTTAGTGCGGGTTTTTCCCAGCGTTAACCGCTCGAGCGGTGGGTGTGCGCTCGAGCAGGCAGGTGGCAGAGAGTGGGTCGGTGAGGTAACCGCTTGAGTGGTGGTCATCCGCTCGAGCGGAGGTGTGGTAGAGATGTATGTCGGTTGGGGTTCGCTCGAGCGGTGACAGCCTGGCGAGAGATTCAATAAATATCAGACCCTTAGGAGATAATTTGGAAAAAGTTAGCTTCTATGCTAAGTTTTAGTTTTCTCTGCCTTCTCTCCAGATTTTGATGGGCCCAGGGCTCGGTTTTTAGCGATCTGACAGCAGATCCTTGCTGTTGGTGCCAGGGGCTTTGCATCTATTCGGACATAATCCAGTTTCGTCGAGGTTCAATTTTCGAGACGTCGAGCTTTTGGCTCGACGAGATAGGATCCTAGACTCTACTGTTGTTAAAGGGTGTTACGTGTAATTATATACTTTTTCACCGGTTAAAAATGCTTTGAATATTGTATTTCGTGTTTAAATCTTGTTGTTGGATAAAAAGCATGTTTTTACGCTTTTCCTTGGTTTAGTAAATGATTCGGATGTGTGGATATCCGTGGTTTTCAAAAAGGTGGTTTTGAAAATGGAGGTTTTGTGAAACTCTTGAAAACGTGTTTTTGGAAGTTTGGAGCTAACCTTTAGAGTTGAGTGTCAGCTTTGAAAACATTTTAATGGAAACATGTTTTTGATCTCCATGTTGATGGATGATGTGGCGGTGGGCTACTGGATCTCTTTTTACACATGTGATGTATAACTGTTTTTAAAGATTTTTCGTAGTTGAGCTACGGCTGGTTTTAAATGATCCTATAGATGTACCGTGACAGTGGATGTGTTGAGTTGGGCAGCAATTGCTCCTCGGTGGAAGTCTGAAAACGTGCATAGAGTAGGTTCCTACGGTCCTTCAGGTTAATCCCCGTAAACGAGCTGGTGGGTGCTTAGTACCCTCGGGTTTCGGGCCTATAAACGAAGTGGTTACATTGTTGTGACTCCGTATAGAACTTATCATTACTTAGCAGGCCCTGAGCGATTTTAGAGTAATGGGCAGGAGTCTATAGTTGTTACCTTTGTCCATATGTGTGGTAGAGTCGGTACATAGGATTCATTTTTTCATTTTATTTTTCTCGGTTGTGTGATCCGAGTGGAAAATAACGTTTTGTTCTCGGCTGTATGATCCGAGTGGGAAAATAACGTTTTGGTTGTTGCTTATCTTTAACTGTGAAAACGTTATCTGCATTGTTGATATGCATGGTTTTAAGGATGGAAACGTGGGGTTTTATGAAATAAAACCGTTTTGAGGCTTATGTTAGCTTAATGTAAAAACTTGTGGTTTTGGGATGAAAAACCTTTTCGGCTCCTGTGGTTGAGTTAACTACGTGCTATGTGATTGCATATCCTGCTTTACGGCTTTATAGTTTGTTTCTATTGGGTTTCGGCTCACGGTGTGAAATTTTGTTGTAAAATCTTTTTCGGGTGAACCTGGTTTTGTAGGTTGACCTGGAGGTGCTCGGAGGTGGCTGATGACAAAACCTTTGTTTTGTCTTGTTAGGTAGTTTATACCTTTTTGTAAATGTTTTAATGTTTGGGTGTAACATGTTGTAAAACATATGTTATTCTTATGGATGCATGCATGTTTTATGCTTTCGAGAGAAACCATGGGTTGGTTGTTATTTTTTGTAGTTTCTTACTACGTTTTTCGTTGTTTGGTTCAATGGTGGACAAAAAGGAGTTTTCAAACGGTTTATGCTTCATTCAAACTCTTGTGTTTCAAGGACGATTTGGAACGGCCTAAGCTACTTTTCAAACGAAAAGATTTTCCTATTCAAAATATGTATTTTGTTTTTCTTAAAGGCTTGGCTTGTGGGGCCGAAATCGTAGTCTTTTGGACTACTCTTTTAAATCAAATAAACTCTCGGGAATACGTTTTTTTTACAAAGGTTTTAGCCTCGTTTGGGCTTTATAGTTTTTATCCGTTTGTGTTGGGCGATTTTGGTGGTTGTTCGTAGGCTTTTTGCATGACCCGGAGTTTGGGGCGTGACAATTGCGATTCGTGAGCGTGTAGTGACCTCCCACAACCGTCAGGAGAGTTATGTAGATAGGAAGATGAGACCGGTAGCATTCTAGGTGGGAGACCATGCGCTCTTGAAAGTCTCGCCACAGATGGGAATGATGAAGTCTGGTAAGGGTGGGAAGTTGTCGTCACGTGTTGACGGACAGTTTGAAATCCTTGAGAGGGTCGGAGATGTGGCCTATTACCTTGTCTTACCACTGCGGTTAGCATCTGTGCACAATGTGTTCCATGTATTCATGTTGCGCAGATATGGAACAGATCCTTCACACGTTTTGTATTAGACCAAGTTGAGAGTTGAATACGACACCGCCTACGAGGAGGGACAAGTGAGGATTCTTGACATCAAGGATTGCTTATACAAAGGTTTTGTGGTTTTATCATAGTGTTGAGGAAGCTACATGGGAACGAGAGTCGAAAGTTCGTTCGAAGTACATAGGGTTGTTCGATTCGTGATTCATGTTTAATTTCGGGGACGAAATTTCCTAACTGGGGGAGGTTGCAGGGACCCGGTCCCTTTTAATTTGTAAGAATTAATTAAAACCTTGTGATTAGGTGTCACGCCCTAAACTCCGGGTCACGTGAAACACCCACAAACAAATAACACAACACCCAACCCGAGAAAACACTCTCAAAATAAACCACACATACATTGTATATAACTGCCAGACGGCTTACATTACATGGCTCCAACGTCGAAAAACATGTTACAACATATATGTAGGAAACTAGCAAAAAGGAAGACTACAACTCTTCCATCTCTCCAGCAAGCAACCTCGGATCAACCTGCGTGACCGGTACCTGAAGACAATCAAATCCCACACCATGAGCCAAGGCTCAGCAGAAACTAGACAAACATGCAATATAAGCTAAACATGCTAGGAAAACGAGGTGCAGTTTTAGACTTTCTTTCAAGCCTTTAAAACAATTTTCACATGCAAGGGAAAGCGAGGATACAAACCAGGTTTTGGCTCACACACAGGCGCCTAGAAAACGGTTAAAAAGGGTTTTTTGATCGCGATTCTCACGACTCTTAAAAACAATTTGGAAACTGGTCTATCTGTCCCATAATGCAGTTCATGCAAGTCATGTAACTTCTCGGGCTTAACCCGAGGGACCGCTGCCCCTACGTATACGTCTTCTCGGCCTCTCGCCGAAGGACCGCCGCCCCAACACATGCATCTTCTCGGCATCAAGCCGAGGGACTACCGCCCCAACACATGCATCTTCTCAGCCTCAAGCTGAAGGTGCATCTTCTTAGCCACAAGCTGAAGGACTACCGCCCCAACACATGCCAAGCTAACCAGAGTTAACATTCATTTCCAGAACCACCTGTTCATCTATCGCATCCCACACAGGATGCATAACCTAACTAGTATTTAAATACATAAAACCACGTACCATCACTACGTTACACAAACCACGTCACATGCTACACACGCGACTCACACAACATGCACCGCATGCATCCGCTTCTTTGAGCCCGCATGTATGCCTATAAAACCCCGTGTTTTTAAGCATAAATCACGTTACACGTAACGACATCAAATCATGTAATCCATTTACATAAACCATACATAAATAAACAGTTATAAATGCACGTAATCATGTATAACAATACATCATGACACTACCCGCCAAACAACTTGACATCCACTCACCGGGACAACCAATACCCATACAACCACGCCAAACTCCGAGGCCAGCACCAAACCCACAAGCCTGGTTCTCACCAAAAACCCTACTTACCAACCAAACCACGGACCCACACGTTCCTCACATAGCCACCACACATACAACCGTGCCATAATACCCAAAACTAGCCAAGCACGTCACACCACACCCGAAGCTACGACGCGACCCCCCGAAACCACCACACAACCAACTAAATCCCAAAAGGAATCCGCAGGTATTTGAATCGGCTAACTCCCATAAATTAGTCAATTGAATACCATAAGACACTAATCGGAAACCAAAGCCCAACCACCGACGATAACCCGACAGCTCGGATCTCGCCGACCCTAAGCCAGCTATGGTCTCAACCCTCTAAACCCGAGTCAAAACCCTCAAACGCCCATCTAACATCCTCGGGCCTATGCACGGCCAAGCCTAACTTCAAAACCTCGAAAGGAACACTCGACACCCGAGTCTATCTAACCGAAACCAACTCAAGTAGTTTTAAATCGAAACTCAACTTGTTTAAAACATAAAATGAGTTTTCATGCAGATTTAACCAGTAAAAACACCCACAATTACTCGTAGCACCCTTATATGACATGAGAGTCTAGGATTCTACCTCAGAGAGCTAAAAGCTCGACGCCTCGAAAAATGCACTTTGCCGAAACAAGATTCCGTCCGGATGAACACGAAGCCCTCGCCGCGTAGATCACGGATCTGCAACTCGATCACTAAAAGGCAATCCCCGAGACCCCTGAAAGCTAAAGAGAAGGTAGAGAATATGTGAAGAGAGAGAAAAAGATCTTGAAAAGATATTTTTGGCCAAAAAACTAAGGCTGCCAAAGCTTATAGAACTTCGTGCCCAGCCACCACCGCTCGAGCGCCCAAGGCCCCTGCCGACATACCCCTCTGCCATGACCCCGCTCGAGCGGTCCCCTACCGACATATCCCTCTACCATGACCCGGCTCGAGCGCACAACCACCGCTCGAGCGGTCACCCACCAGCCCAACACACGGGCACTACCCCGTTCGATCGCGCTCCCATCGCTCGAGCGGTCAACGCTGGGGAGAAAACCCAATCCAAACCCTCGCACGCACATTACTGATATAAAACGACAAACAACACGTCGCAAAAACACCGCGAAAATTAAAACGGGTCAGGGTCTCACATTAGGTTTCGGGCGGAAAATAAGAAAGTTTAAATTTTTGTGAAAGAATTAAAATCGAATCATGGTAATGTTTGTTAATGATGTTTAGGTCCTTGGTAATGCATGAGAACGACTATTGCGAGTTGGTTGGATGAGCCTTGAGATAGTTAGAATGAATAAATTTTTGAACCAGGTATAAATTTTTGGCCAACCAAAACAATCATTTCGTGCACTTATCCAATAAACCCACCATAAGACCCGTGATGCCTTCGCCGGCGTCAACCCAAAGTCTAAATTATGAAAGACGGACTGCTAGCGACGAACCCATGGTGCTAAGACAAGTATCCATCGTAAATAATTTCCTACATCGGGGACGCACCCAGGGTGTAAACCGGGAAAAAAGCCCAAAACAATCTATAAATTGGCAACCAGAGACGCTCTAAACTTAGAACCAAGAAGACGGAAACTCAATTGCAACCAAACCCACTATGGTATGATGGATCCCAACATGTCATGAATTTAACACTGATAATGCTTATGGTGGTACGATATGTATTTCAAAGTACAACTACATATAACATGGTATGGCAAGGTACAAATCAACATACCACTAGTACCACGAGTTGGAGTATAAGGTACAATTTTCAAATACGATTCAAAATTTATGGCAATTGTCATGCTTCATCATACATTCACATAAATTCAGCATTTATCTTATTTAGTCCAAGTAAAACATTTAAAACAAGTCACATAACCAAAACACGCCTTATCCTACATTTAACAACTTACAATTCAACTTTTAATCACTTATTTGCAAACCACAGCGACGATTTGGGTTATTTAGAAATTGAGTTTGGTTCTGGTTTTTGGTCACAACCTAGATAAAAATATTTTTTAAAACTTTCGTGTTTAACACTAAGGTTGAATCCTAATGAATCTATTGAAAATAAATTACATAAGTGAAAACGGTTTAGCATTTTATAGAAAAATCACAGAAAAAGGGTCTCAGATGGTCTCTGTTTTGGGGTATCAAAACAGGTCCTATTGAGAAATTTTTGGATATGTTGTATTTCAATATGTTCTCTACAAGTCTCATGAATAGTGCTCAGGATAGTTATTTGGAAAACGTTAGAGAAAGAAGTCATTTTATAAAATATGTCAATCAGCCCTTAAACTCACAAAAGAAATAATGTTCAATAGAGGATTTAAAAATGGTTTGGGGGATCATCGAAGGGTTTTAAAATCTAATTTGTGGTCAGAAAATAGATTGATATGTTACCTACACATTTCATGAAAACCAATTTTGGATTTGGTCACTGAAAATAGAGACTTTTGGTTGCACAAAAAAGAGTGACAGAAGGCTCTGTGGTTTGCTGAACCACAATAGTGACTTTTAGAAGTATTTTGGCCTATCAAATCTCAATATGTTAGGTTCAGGTTTGGTGAATAACTAGATATATATGTTATCTACAATTTCCATGTTTGGATCTAAGCTTAGATCACGATTTAAAATAGGGTTTTCAGGTCTGTAACACCTGATGGTCTGAAACCGACACACTTTGGCAAAAATGTTGTATCTCGAGTTCTACTCACTCAAATCAGTTCAAACAAATTTTGTATGAAAGATAACTTAAAAATTTAGATCTGGATATAAGAACTCACTTATATCATTTTTCTAAATTTAGTTATGGTATTTCAAAGTTCGGGGCAGAAAGCTTAAAAGTCACAAATCTCAGGCTATTATTTGTTCTAACTACCTAGCATGTGGAGTGTCTAGATTTAAGCTATTCTCTTTGCATGCATGGGTTAGACACTTACATATCATCATTCCAGAACTCTTAGAATCCACATAACCCAACAACATTAAATGCACACACACTACAAGTCACAAGAATTATAAACAATCCATAGCTCATACCACAATGCTTTTTTCTTCCTAGTTTCGATTCTTGTTCTTGGTTTCATTTTCAGAGATGGGTTGAAGGAGTTTGTGGTGATTCTAACCAGAGAGTTTTGAACTGTTTACTTACCAGGGAGTTTTGAACTGTTTACTTACCTTATAATGAGTGGATGATGGTGGATGTAGAGCTAAGACTTGGCCTTAGGGTATCCTTCTTGCTCATTCTTGGATTCCTCCTCTTCTTTTCCTTCCTTCTCCTTCTTTTTCTCCCAACACTTGAAGGACGCACAAGCTCACAAAATTTCTGGAGTCTCTCTCTCTAAGTGCCGAAATTATGGAGTGGAGAATGGTGTGGAATGTCTCTTTTTATAACCACACTTGGGTAGTGGAAGTAATGATGCATTTTGAGCTTTAATTTAAAATTTTCTTTTTCTCATTGGTTGCATGGTAGGTGGGAGATATTTGAGAAAATATTTTCAGATCTTGGGCAGGGGGATTAAGTGGGGGATGTTTGGGAGGCTCAAAAGTTGCTTTTTGCATTATTTTATTAATTAAATGGAATTATGGTGCATTATTGGGCAAGAAAAGACTTAAAAAATTATTTTGGTATATCTTTTTAATATTCCAACCTCTTAAAACATATTATATTAGTAAGTTTAAGATTATTTTAGTATTCCCATAATTTATTATAATTTTTACAATAATTGATTAATTAGGTGTAGGTAAATAAGTCACTTTAAGCTAATTTGACAAGATGCGATTTTTTGACTTATTTATGTGTGTCGGAACTTTAATAATATTTTATTTGCTTTTGTTAGCTTATAACATTATATTATTATATATATTAATTGTTTGAATAATCTTGGGTTATAATGATGCTTGGTTGGTGTATCTTTTTCTTAATTTAAGCTTAAAATACAAAAAGTGACTTTTTGGCACATTCTCCTTGGCAAAACTGGCCACTAAGGGGTAGTTTTGTCATTCTTGTTGTTATTTTGCTTTTTGCTACTTATTTATATTTAAATCTTTAATTTAGAGTGTCTATGTGTCAAATTTTAAATTTTTAAGACTTTTTGGTGTACCAAGGGCATTTTGGTCATTTTACCCTTTTATGAGAATTTTGTGATTTTTAATCTAATATTTCATGACAATTACTTATTTTAGAATGCTGGGAGATTCTCTGGGTGTTAGGATTTTGTCTTTTGAGTTTTGGACCTTCTTAGGATTTTTGGATCGAATTAAGGTTTCGGGTTGAGTTAGGATTTCTAATCATTTAACAACCTAAGATCTTATGAGATAACCGTTACTAATACTAGGGTCTGAACTGGGTCGTTGCATTCTACCCCCCTTAAAATAAGTTTCGTCCTCGAAATTTCGTTCAGTACTTCTTCATGTGAAAGGTTGTGGATGATTTACTGGTGTTACGCTTTCTCGTCTTCAAGTTGACCATCTTACTTCTGTGGCACTGCTATATGGATTGTATCAATAGAATTGTTTTTCTTCTAGAGTACCTTCCCTCGGATCTTTATTGAGTTCTACTCGAAGTTGTATCGTTGTTCACTCGAGTTGTTCCTAGTTGAGGGCGTGGACAAGGTTGGGCTTATACGTTCAGCATCCTTAAGTAATGGTTGTTTCGTTTTACTTTAATCTTGGATTGACTACTACACAACTTTCAAAGATCACATCGTAGACCTATGGTGAGGGGTTATAGACTAGCATTAGCGTAAAAGCCTTTTCCTATAAGCGTTCCCTTTTCTCGTAACGATATAACACGTCTAGGCTAGCGTATATCCCAGAGTTTGCGAATACGGGCGTATCTTTGATTATCGACAAATCTTCTTTTCTCCCTCGTGAAGTTCGATATTCCATCCATTGTTCCTTTGTTGGTCAGGCTGCACCATTCTTTTCAAACTACTCGTTCTTGGTTGAAGTCGTCTTGCTTGCTCTTGGTAGTTCTGCCTCTGCCGTCGATTGTTGTAATTTCTTCCCCTGGGGTTAATCTAAAAGGTCGTCTAGTCGTGGTAATGGGTATCGACTCTTGATCGTCTTGTTCGGCTATCGATGGTCTATGCAGAACGTTAAAGTTCCGTTAGCAACAATGCTGGTGCATCCCATGGTGGAGTGTTTGGGCGGATAATTCCTTTATTAAGCAGCTCTTGTAACTATCCTTTTAACTCCTTCAGTTTGGCAGGAGCCATCCTATGTAATGCGTTCGAAATCGGTGCGGTGCCTGGTTGAAGTTTAACAAAAACTCGATTTCTTAAGGCGGTGGGAGTTCGGGCAATTTCTCTGGAGATATGTCCTTGTATTTACATGCAACTCGTGGTAACTCAGTGGCTGATAGGGTGTTCATACTGGCGAGCATACAAGCTAATTTTCTCATGAAATTAATTGATCTGTATGCCTTCACGCCAATAGGTATAAGAGTATCACGTCATTTTGCTTGGATCCGTACACTGGTTTCATCTTCTGTATGTGCCCAGATCTTCTTTTAACGGTAGTTGATGATGACTTGATGTCTAGGGAGTCAATCCATGCTAATAATCACGTTGTAACTAATAAGATTCATGACTCGTAGGTTGTATGACGTAGGAGTGTCGGTCACTCTTCATGTCCTACAAACGGAGTCTACATGCGCTTGATCTCCTAAGGTGGTAATGACGCTTTCGGATGAATTCGAACACTTGGTCGTGCGATATGATTATCTTGATTAGCTTTTCTTCGAGTATGCACACTACAAGAAGCTGGTGCTTTAAAGACAAAACATATTCATCTCCAAAACCAATAATTTCGTCACTAAAACAAATAGAGACGAAACAATTTCGTCGCCAAACTGTCGTCGCAGATTCTTACTCACGACGAAATTATTTTTTTGTCGCCATAACATCAAATTAGCGACGAAAGTCTTCGTCGCCTAATCAAAAGAAACTTGTAGCCTATGTACAAATTTCATTGTTAAAGATTGTTGTCATTTTGAATGGGAGTTTAAGACGACAAAATAATTAGTCGCTGAATGTAATTTTAGCGATGAACTTTTTTCGTCGCAAAGTTCTGACGATGAAAATATATTTTGCAACAAGATTAAATACAAAATATTTTTGCCAAAAGTTGTAATTTATGGAATATTTTATTACCACAATTAATTTTTTACTTGTATAACCATTTAACTTGTATGACATGACATTGCGAAATTTGTACATTCATACTACTAGAGTCCATCGAAAACTTGTGTATTCATAAAATTATCTTTTTAATTAATAATATTGAAATTAGCCAAGCAATAATTACTACGAATGCAAACAGCATAATTAATTAAACCAAACCATAATATAATAAAAATAAAAATGTGTCTAACAAAATAAAATTAGCGTGCATCAAAATACTACAACCAATCGAAAACAAAAACAAATCTATCTCAATATCCGATAAAATAAGACAAAGGGATAAAAAGTTTCAAAACCAATATATGTCTTCTCCACTATGATTCTCACTAACTCAATGCATATTCAATATGCAAAAACAATAGATGAAAAACATCAAATTCTCATAAATCATATTTCAACTTAGTTATTCTAACATCATACTCAAATGTACAAGTAAAACGAACCCCAAACTAAAATTGGATGTCCAAGTTAATTTTCTGATGATAAGTGTGGCTACTCTATTTGTCGAGTTGGTTACATTTCAAGGCCATTTGGTGATTTTGAGGCCAAAATTGCCCGTTTTGGACTATTAATCCATGAGAAAAAGTCAAACTTATATATGTGCCTAGTTCTCACCTGAAGTATCAAAATTCAGTTTTGTTTATTCCCACACAACAAAGTTCCTATCCCACGGAGTGTGTCAAGTTTAGTTGTATTCCGAGGTCATTTGGTCATTTTAGAGTTCGAGTTGCCAATTTTGCACTAATTTGGGAGAAAAAGTCAAACTACATGCAAAATGGAGCCTAAATCGATAATCAAGCGTCTCGTGCATGTGTCGTAAGTTCCTAAAACTTTGTAGTTGCTACGGAGTTCTTAGCACCGGTGTCCGAGTCTTTTCGTGTTCTATATTTTTACCCCCTGAGTTCCTATTTTCAAGAAGAACGCGAAATGGAGCCCAAACCCATAACCGACATCTTATGCATGTGTTGCGAGTTCCTACAACTTTGTTTAGGCACTACGGAGATGTTAGTGCTAGTATTTGAGCCTTTTCAGGGCTATTTTACATTTTTACCCCTCGAGTTCGTATTTTTAATCCTAAGTTTTACACATAGTCGAGCGTCTTGTGCGTGTCCTATGATCTCCTACAACTTTATTTAGTTGTTATGAAAGTGTTTAATGCTAGTTTTCAAGTCTTTTCATGGCTATCTTACATTTTCACCCATCAAGTTCATATTTTCAAGCCTAAATTGCAAGAAAAATACAAAATGGGACCCAAACCCATAAAAGGTGACCTCATGCATATTTCTCCATGTACACAACATAGACTGAGTGTATTATTACACCCAATCTAGCATGCTCCCAAAGAACATAAGCAATTGATTGTAATAGCAAGTAAGGAAAAGTCTAACAATGCTCGTGTGTGAAACCCTGACCCGTTTCTTTTTGGGACATGATCTAAGTGTTGACGGGAGTAAAAATTAATGTTCGATCTTGCTTCTTTTGATCAGTTTTTCTCCCAGCGTTGACAGCTTGAGCGGTGGGAGCGCGCTCGAGCGGGGTGGTGGCAGAGAGTGGGTCTGGCATGTGATCGCTCGAGCGGTTGTTTGTCCGCTCGAGCGATGGTATGGCAGAGGAGTATGTTGGCAGGGGTCCGCTCGAGCGGTGCTCGAGCGCTCGAGCGGTGGAGGTCTGGCGCGACTTTTTATAAATATCAACACTTGAGAGATATTTTGGAATTCTTGGCTTCTTGAGTAAGTTTCGGTTCTCTCTGCCTTCTCTCTACATTTCGGAGGGCTCGTGGCTCAATTTTCAGCGGACGAACAGCAGATCCATGATGTTGGGGTCGAGGGCTTCACATCTATCTGGTTAGAATTCTGTTTCGTCGAGGTTCAGTTTTTGAGGCTTCAATTTTTTAGCTCAGCGATGTAGGATTGTAGACCTACTGCTGTTATGAGGGTGTTATATGCAATTATATGAGTTTTCACTGGGTAAAAAATACATTAAATGTGATTTTCATGTGTAAACCTTGATTTTGGGTAAAAGTGGGGTTTTTACGCATTTTCTTGGTTGTATACATGATCTGGATATGTGATATCCGTGGTTTTCAAAAGGTGGTTTGAAAATGAGGTGTTTTTGTGAAAAACATGCTTTTAGAGATTTGGAGCTAACCTTTGGGGTTGAGTCTCAATTTTGTGAAACTATGTTGTTACATGCTTGTAGATCTCCACGTGGATGGATTAGATCACTTTTATACATGCGATGTAAAATAGCTTTTTGGGTTTTTAAATATTTTCCATAGATGTACTGGGACAATGGGTGTGTTGAGTTGGGCTTCCATTGCTTCTCGGTGTAGGTCCAGAAACGTGCGCAGAGTAGATCCCTACGTACCTTCGGGTTAGTCCCCCGTAAACGAGGTTGGTTGGGTGCTTAGTACCCTCGGGCTCAAGTCCCGTAAACTAAGTGGTTGGGTGCTTAGTGCCCTCAGGTTGTGAACTTGTAAACTAAGTGGTGATCGGGTGCTTAGTGCCCTCGGGTGGTGGTCCCGTAAACTAAGTGGTTACATTGTCGTGATTCCGTATAGAACTTGTTATTACCTAGCGGGAGTTCAGTGGTAACTAGGGTAATGGACAAGAGTCTATAGTTGTTAACTGTATCTGTGAGGCAGAGTCGGTACATAGGATTTCATTTATATCTTTCTCCTTGGCTGTGTGACCCAAGTGGAGCAAACTGTTTATTATTTTATTTTCTTCGGTTGTGTGTTCCGAGTGGAAAAATAACGTTTTGATCCCGGTTGTGTGATTCGGGTGAACAAAATCAGGTTTTGGTTACTGTTTTGTTACAGCTCTTTCTTTAACTGTGGCATGATATCTGTTAGGATGATATACATAGTTTGAAGGATGGAAAATGTGGATTTTATGAGGTAAAACCGTTGGAGGCTCGCGTTGGCCTGATGAAAAACTGCTAGTTTTTTAGAGAAAAACCTTTTTGGCTCATGTGGTTGAGTCTGTACGCTTATAATTGCATAGCATGCTTTATAGTTTTATTGTCTTTTCCTATTGGGCTTCGGCTCACGGTGTGAAATTTTTGTTAAAAACATTTTTTAGGTAAACGTGGTCCTATTGAGTGACCTTGAGGTGCCCGGAGGTGGCTGTTGGCAAGACCCTATTGTTTGGTCTT
>JAULJZ010175635.1:0-23449 GCA_032270985.1 Heliamphora pulchella
TCTTCGTCAGTCATCTCCTCGGTAGCAATTTTGATCGAATTCTTCTCGGTGAGAATGTAAGCTACCTTGAGAAGGCTAAGGTAGAAAAGAACATTTCCTTTCCATCTCTTGAAATGAGCTCCCTTAAAACGAAAGGACTTACTGAGATCGCCAGTGCCTTCATTTATTTTTTCTAGTACTTGCTCCATTTTTGAATCTCCTTAAAATTGTTGAAAAATACCAATAAATTAATATTTTTAAAGTACAATAATTGAAAAAAACAAGCAACACCAGAATAGGCTGAGGCGCGGATATCTTGCTCTCTTTAAGGAGATTCAAGCCCTTTGCAGTTGACAAAGCTTGAGACCGATGCAGCAGACTTTAATATTTGACTTGTCTCCCCCAGGATACAACAGCCTAACTGATTGTTGTATGGCTCAAACAAACTCTGTATTAGTTGTAGAATCCAAAACTCCACCAACAAGAATACCCTTCTTTGGGCCGTAATCTCTGAAGTATTTTACATAGAAAATATTGTTTTTCTTTTTTATTTCACATTTGAAACGGAATGGATGTTGAGTTATTTATAGAGAGAAAGATGAGAAAATGAAAAGATAAGATCATAAATAGATGATTGGCCAGATCATCAATTCATAAATGGGAGATGAATAAGAATAAATAACATTCATGTATTTATGTATATACATATTACTTTAATAATAACATTCAACTTCTATAAATATATTCATATTTCATATATGAAAATCATTAGTCTTCACAATTTATACAATTAACTTAATTAATATTAAAAATGTCACAAATATATATATATATATATATATGCACACACACACACACATTAATTACTATATGATATTAAAAAATTTAGTTCGTTTGAAATTCAAATTGAACTTGTTCATATTAAAGTTCTACTATCATTGCTAATATCATTGACAATTTGTCATCTATATGCAAAATTGACAATTTTTTTTAATTTTTCTACATTAAATTCTTTTGTTAGTTCATTTAATTTGTTAAAAATTTTGTAAGTTTGAAACAAATCTATAATTGCATATTTTAAAATAAATCTCTACATATTATTTTGCAATACTAATTTTACTTCATTATTATCAATTATATATGTATTACATAAATATTTAATATTATGCATGAATTAAATTTTTTTCGTGTGCTGATACATACAAATCTTCCAAAAATGGCTAACAATTAATTAACCCTATACTTATTTTACACCAATCACAATGACATTTGTCATTATTAAAGTTTATTTTCTTAAAAAAAATCTAAGTCATGTAAATTAAAAAAAAATTTCATCTGAAATATTTGTTTCCATTCGAGATGGTAAACATCTTTTAAAGGCAATGTTTTAATTCTTAAAAAATTAAAAATCTCAACATAAATTTGAATATAATTAATTTATACTTAATTATAGGATGACATGTATTGTTATTAAAGTTTAGAAATTCAAAAAATGAAAAAAAAATTAGATCGAAACTTTTGAACTCATATGCATTATAATGTTTTGCTATAATATACTAGAAAAAGACTAACAAATTTACTAAAGTGCCCTCCACAACTAGTGTGTGATTTTTTTACTGTTGGGATAAATTAATAGGGGCAAGTGTCATGGGATAAGCAAACTTATCTTTTTAAGTTTGAAGCTTATTTTCTCTCTCAAAAAAAGAGAGTTTGAAGCTTATTTATAGCCCAAACAGTAACTGATATGGGCTAGCTTGTAAGCTCATAAGATTAATAGCCCAAACTAGACCTTAAAAGTGGTGCTTCGGAATCTCCCGTTTGAGTTACTTTGTGTTATTTTTTCTAGATTTTTTTTTTCATTTTTAAGTCAAAGGTATTATTTTTTTGAATAGGCTCGACGAGAGAAACCGAGAAAATAAAAGTATTAATAAAGAAATGTAAAAAGTTTATTAAAGACAAAAATAAGTAATTTTAATTTTTTTAAAATTTTTTTTAATATTTTGATAGAAGATTAATAATAATTTGACAAAATAAAAAATTCACTAAAAATAAAAAATAAATGAATAAGTTATTATCTCTGAGCACAAAGTAATGATGGATGTTAAAAAAACGTGGTAGAAGTTTTTAGATACTATCTAGACGATTTGGGAGGACAGATTTACACAAACTAAATGTCACCCTTAGCTTTTTAGATACTTCTAATTATAATTCAATTCGTGCTTTAAATAATGATTTGATGATTTATTTTTTTCTCTTAGCAAAAATTGCCAAAATTATTTCATTTTTCATGATTTCATCCGGCGAAATTGTAGAAGCAACAAAAAAAATCATAGGCCCCATTGGGTAACATTTACTATTTTTATTTTTATTTATAATAAATAAAAAATATTTTTTTTATTTTTATAAAATAACAAAAATAAAAACTTGTTTAGTACAAGGATATTTGAGAAAGTGATGATTAGAGATGGTGACCAGAAATCTTAGCCGGTAATGATAGTAAGAAGTAGCGATCGTAGTCAGAGGTAGTGGTCTTATGTGGTGGCCGAATATAGTGATCCGAGACGATGTCTAAGGCAATACTCATAGTTGATAGCTAGAGGAGATGGCTGAAGGGATAGTCGGAGGAGTGGTGGTCAAAGGTAGTAAAAGAAAAAAATAGAATAAAAATTTGTTTACAAAATTAGTAAAAATACATTTTTTTTTGTTTATAAGAATTTAGTAAAATTTGAAAACTGTTTACATTTTAAAAAAAAATAAAAGTAATTATCAAATATATTTTTATTTACTGTTTATAAAAAATTTAAAAATAAAAATAAAAAACAGTAAATATAAAAATTTACCAAATGGGGGCTACAGTGTAACATGTGCGCCCTGGGACACATCTTGCATTTTTGGCCTGGGTCCCTGAGATTTTGTTATTTCCTGTTTTGACGGTACAAAACACAACGAACAGTACTGATCAGCCAATTGTACTAACAAATAAAATTATGTCAATATTTATGTTAAAATAAAATTAATAAATTTTCATAAAAATTATGTTTAGAATTTAGTTGTAGCGTATTTGCTAAAGAAAAAAATATATATTTTTGTAAAATTTATATTTTTTTTTGAAAGGTTAAAAGACAAATAAAGTCTGAGAAACTTAAGTCTTATTTGGGATGCTTAAAAAGTTAAAGTTTCTTAAAGAATTTTTACCCTTTTAGTGAATTTTTCTTTTTGAATTTGGCCTGCATTTTTTTTTATTTTTTAGATTTCTCTTAATTAGAGAAATTAGAAAATTAAAATTTTGTCCAAGTATAACAAAGTTCAGAAAAGATGTAAAATGCCAAGTTTTTAGCAAAAATAAAAAGCTTTCCGTTTTAGTAAATTCTTTAGAACTCTAATCAAAACTTTATTCTTTTTTGCTTTCATCAATTAAGAGCAACAAAATAATATAAAATAATAAAAAAGTAATCAAATATAAAAAATAATAAAAAAACAAAAATTTCAGAAATTTAGCTCAAAAACATGTATTTAGAGCAGTGAGGTGGTTAGGATGGAGATGGTGACGATACCAACAAAAATGATGAAAGCAAAAGAAAAAATAGAGGTTTAGACGTTCCTTAGTCGTTAAAGGAAATTGGATTGTTCTATTTGACTAATTATGAATCTAATAATTCGAAGCATTTATCTTAAAGGTCAATTCATAAGATTATTTATGTAAAATTTAAATTAATTAAATAGCAATAGCTATAATATTTGTGATTCATCTTTTTATTTGAACCTGCAAAAATTTTGTGCACTGAGCTGCTCTTTTTTTGTTTTTAGCTATAGCCTCATTTAGTTTTTGGCTCAAAGTCAATTTATTCTCTTTGAACTTAAAGTTAAAAAAAAAAAAAACAACAATGGATTCGTTTGGCAAGGCAGTGTTATTGTTTTCTGGCTTTTATCGTTTTAGACTTTTTTTTAATGTTTTAACTTATAAAAAGCTTTTATACATTTTTAAATATATTTTCACATTATACATATTTGGATTTTTATAGAATTTTTATTTTTAGAATTACTCGTCAAGATCTATCAAACAAGATCTATATTAAATATGAAATTATATAAAAATATAATTAAAAAATTTATAACAATTTTAATTCATCGTCTTATTCCGACTTTAAGATAAGCTCTTAACCTTTTTGCAAGTCGCAAAACAATTAATTATCAAATCACAATATTTTTTATCTACATGAGTTTTGTGTTTATTTGATTTGAAGTAAAAAAAAAAATCAAAATCCTAACTTTAAACCAGGTTGTCAAATAAAGTCGTCAAATAAGCATTTTACTTATTTTGGCTCAAAACTACTTTAATTAAAAAAATTTGACATTAAACCGAGTTATCAAACAATTTATAATCAGATCACGTTGATCGTAAAAAAAAAAATAGTTTACTATCAAAATTATATTTGTCATTTATTTTTTTAAGATCAATGTAATTTGATTATATGACTATTAAATTTCAATTGAACTAACTTTTTTTCATAAATAATCCTTTTTCGGGTATTTATAACATAAATGATGCCAATCATCATATTTTGGAACAACAATTGTTCCAACTCCTATGGCACTGGAGTGTAGAAACATGTGATTCTATATATATAATTTGAATAAATCAAAATTAATATAATTTGAATAAATCAAAATTAATTATTTTTTTCAAACACTCTTAAAAAAAATAATTAACAAAAAAACTAATTATCTTTAAATATCATAAAGCTAATTATTAAAAAAATTAAATTTGAAATGAAAAAAATTTTAAAAAAAATTGATTTTAATAATTAGTTTTATGATTTCTTTCCATTCATTCATATGCCGAGTAAGAAAAAGACATGCATATGTTCTAAGATAGGCATAAAGCGAGAATAAGCTTTCAGATTTTTTTCAAACCTTTCATGCGCTGAATAAGAAAAAGTTTTCTCATTTTTAATTTCCTTTCATATGTTTAGCCGTTCTGGGATAGGCATAGGGGAAAAAAGTTTTTTTGTTAGCTTCTTTCATTTTAAATAATTAATAACTCTTTTGAAATAATTTCAATCATTAGATCAAAATATAACGTGTCATATAAGACCGTTCTGATTTGTAGTATATATATATATATATATATATATATATATATATATAAGTAACAATATTTTGAGAGAGATTTGAGAGAGAGAGTATCTCAGTTGAGATTGATATCTATAAAATAATCTCTGGCCTTGGCAGCCACAGTCTGTGTAGACCACAATTTAACAACTGGAAAGGAAAGGAAAGAAAAGAAAAAGAAAGGAAAGAAAAGGAGGTCATCCTTTTGGCAAATTTGCTTGAAGTAGAAAGGCTACTACACAAAGTTGCATAAAGCCCACACTCACAGTTACTCCAATCCTTGCTTTCCTTTTAGCAACCACTAGAAAACAACCCTTCATTTATTATTCAAGCTTTTTTAAAAATTTCTGTGTTTTTATATATATATATATATATATATATATATATATATATCACTGGTTCTTGTTACCCCTTTTTTAGTACTATATAAAACTGCTGTGTTTTTTTTTGATCCATAAATAGACTGGATTAGTCTAGTTTTGATAATTTTTTATTCAAAATAGGCTTACTTTGATAATTCGAACTTTTTATTAATTTTATTATTTTTAGTATAAACTTAAATCGATCGAATACTATTAAATGTGTAAACAAATTATTTTTTTATTAAAAAAATAAATAGTCTCTAAATATTCACAATTATTTTTGTAAATACTAGTGTATTTTTGTTTAAATACTTAATAATATCCAATCAGCTTGTTCATTAATTATATAGTAACAAGAAGGTTGATCCCACACAATCCATGTGCCTGATAAGTTTTCTTTAATTCATTTAATTTTATTTTGATCGTATGTGTTTTATTTTAAACAAATCTTGTAATATTTATGTAGAAATTAACTATGAAGAATACAATATATTGGCTAAAAGTTATATGAGGGAAGAAAATTGAGATTTAAAAATAAAGCAAAATAAAACTAAAGAGGTAAAAAAAGATAGTTTGTGGTTGTCTAACTAATTTGTGTGTATATGTCCCATATGGCTTTATATTTTGAAAATCCTAATTCTAAGATTAGGAGCATTTAAGGAATAAACATTGTGGCTAGTTTTGAGATACCAAATGAGATGTTTCATTTATAATAGTATAGAGGTAAGAAAATAATAATTTGTCACTTATAAAATGGAGAAAAAAAATCAATAGTTTTTTTTTTCTTGAATATTCTTTCCACTAAAAACTTTACTTAAAATAAAATTCTGGGCCATTACAAGAAAATATGAAGTGGGGAGAAGAGAAAAAAATTAAAGAAAGTGATTGAATATGTATAATATTTTTGAAACAACAAATATATAAGGATCCACAACCGAGTTAGAATTCAAAAACTGGATAAAATTTTTTATCTTGGGAGCTCTGGTTCGATCAGGCCTAACGGTCCTCATCTCTGTTCCATGGAACCTAAAACTAAATCCATTTTAATTCGTTATGCCGCTAGAACTGGTCGAATCATGAGTTAGATCTTCAAAAATTATAACCATGTTCTATACACCTAACACTCTTTATTAAACGTTCATATAAAAAATAAAATGGTCAGATATATTATTTTTATTTTTTATTTTTAATTTTAAAATAAAAGAGTATGATCTTTCAATCCATATGAACCAATAACTAAAAATAATTTCCTAAAAATTTAGGATCTCACAACTTTACATTTAGCTAAGAGTGAGATGGGCCCAAATAATTGACCATGGATCAAATAATTCTTTTCCGTGGAGGAAGTATTTATTAATTAAAAGATAACAATTTTAATTTTTACATTAAAAAAATATACAACACACCTAAGCACATTCAGATTAGTTTGCTGACTTGGTTTGTCCTACCTACAAAGCCTATTAACTGACTTCTTTTTTTTTTTTTGTCTTTTTTAAACTTAATTTTATTTTTTTAGTCAAAATCTCTGTAAGAGAATTCTAAAACAATGTCCTTATTTGAATTAATGATAAAAACTCATTAAATACAAAAAAAACTATTAAAAAAATTAGGCCAAACGAAGAACTAATTTTTTTTCATAAATGATTTATTTGACCAATATATGATTGAAATGATTTTTTTACAAAAATTATCTACTCCATGAATTTAAGATAATAAATAATTCTAATTAAAATTTAAAATTTAAAATTTAAAATATAAAATATACCTGAATTACTCACAGCAGGCAGCTTGATCTAATTCGTTGAGTGATTTTAAAAGTCATATTTTTCTTCTTTGCACATTCTATATATAAAAAATACATTACCAATTATACTAGCATTGTAAAAAATAAGAGTAAAAATAAAAAATTGCATTTAAAATTACCCGAATCCATTTGTTATATTTTATGCTCATAGAAAATTATAAGTCATTGTACCGTGTATTAAGAAATTACGCCTTTATCCTAAAGCCTACACGTGTAATTCTCTCGTGAAGCCGTCGTTATTATCGAGCCGCCTTATAACCTTCGCCTCTAGCAGTACACACAGACAATCACATCTCTCTATCGAATAATTTCCTCCTACAACGACGCCTACGCGTGATCGCCTGTGTTCCCCAACACGATGTGGACCCACTATAGAGGGACCACACTAAGGTTGGTACAACCCACCCCACAACATGCATTTTAATCGCATTACAGATTCTCTCCGGATATCAACCAACCGTCGTACGTGGTCAGGGGCGGAGGGAGTAGATAAACTAAGAAATTAAAAACATAATAATACTTTTTGATAATTATTATATTTTTATATTTTTCTAATTATTATGTTTATGTTTTTACTAAAATAATATAAAATATTTTTAATATTCTTATAATCTTGTATTTTTTTATTTTTATAATCGTGCCTCACAATATTAGACTGCTCCCTTAAATATATAATAAAGAATGAAATTTTTTCTTTGGAATTTATTAAAAGCACTTATATTCTAGAATAACTATTAAACACATTAAATACTTAAATACTCTGCATAAAAATTTATACATATAGGTGTAGTTAATAAAAGTAATAAATGCTTAATTATTAAAAAAAAAAAAGTTCTTATCATGCTTGTATTGTGCTCCCACTAAATTAAATTTTTAATTAAGACAGGGACGGATCACATTGGTTTTCTCTTCAGAATTTTTTTTAAAAACTTTTGAGTTTTTAGTCTAGAATTAAAAAATAAAATTGATTCGTTATAAAAAAAATGAATTTAAAAGTATAACTATTTTAGATAAAGTTTACTAAAACCAAAAAGATCTTACAAAAGTTTAAAGTGGTTTTTTCCGACTTATCTATTTTATTTTTTTTTTGCTTTTTCGATATTTCAAAAAAAAAAAAACAAATCTAAAAGTATATAATCGTTTTGGCTTCAGTTAAAAAAAGTTTAGGTCCCAAATGGAAACTAGTTTAAAAGCTTTTTTTTTTATTTTTCTTTTTTTACATTTTTAGCCGAAAAATTAAATTGAGTTCAAAGTAGGTCGTTTGATAACTTAACTTTTAAGCTAATTTTTTAAAATCAATTATTTGGGTAAAAAATTAGCTTTTTATTCAAAATAGACAATTTTATTCATCTATATATTTGATGTTAACAATTATATATAATTGATAGTGGTAGTAAATAAGTTAAGAAAAAGAGATATTATTATATTTTAAAAGTAGTGAGAGTTTGAATAAAATATTATGGGAGTTCGTGTTTTGATTTGATTTTTTAACTTTTTAATTTTTTTTACTCTTTTCCAGACAAACAATTTTGATTTTTTGATATTTTTAATAAAAAAGTCAAAAAATCAAACCAAGCTAAGATTGCCAATCACGACCTTAGTATAATGACAAAACTTTACAAAAGTTTGAAGTGTCCTTTTTCGTCTTATTTTTTATTTTTAGTTTTTTGTCAAAATTTTTTTACCTTTCTAATTTTTTATGACAAGAGAAATTTAGTAAAAAAAATCACAAAAGAAAAAAAGAATTTCATATAAAAAAAAAGTTATTCCATAGGGATGAAAATTGTTGTTTTGCAATTGTTTTGAAAAGACTACTACTCAAATGAAGAGACCACTCTAAAGTAAAACAATATAAATGGGCGGCGTTTCTAAATCTTTTAATAATTCTTTTTCCCAAAAAGACATGAAAAACAGAAGAAAATGAAATTGTGAAAATTGGCCTAAAATGGTGGAAATTAAGAGAAAGAGGAGGCGAACAAGCTAGAGGCGACAGCTCTTGCATGGCAGTTTTTTATTGGCTGTAACCCCATGGTTTTGTCCAATTAGGTGTTTGGGTAAAGGGACCACGGACTTATTGTACGCCCTACTCGGCCAAGTAGGTCTCCTCTAGTAATTATTTGGAAATCTAATAGCATCATGTGAACTTCATTAAATTATATAATAAAAAATATTTTAAAAAATTTATATTTGTTCATTCTGTTGGTTTTGTAAAAAATAAAGAATAATTACTTAATGTACATCAATGATTTTTATTTTTTAGAATTTTATGTTAATGATTTTACGTGATATTTTAGAGTACTTAATAAATTCTTTTTTATAATTGAAATGCCCTAAATATATTTGGATTATACATTTAAATAAATTTAATCATTTTTTATATATTTAAAATTTATACAAATGCATGACATAAAATTTGTTTGAGGCATTGAAATATGTTACATGGACTAAGTTTTCACTCAAATCGTATCGATAAGCTGTTGGTTGCTCACGCGGGTTTGGCCTCTCTCCTCCCAATACTTGATCAAGGAAAAGAAATGAGAATTTTTTATTATTTTTTTGAAAATTATTTTTTGTTTTTATTAAATAGAATCAGTTTTTTTACTATTTAATGTTTAAAAATAAGATAAAATCACAATATAATAATTTAAAAATTCATTTATTTGATTCTCCATTGGATCTGTTTCATTTTTTTTTGATATTTACTACTTTTAAAATATAATATTCACTCATTTTAAATTTGTGAAACTAAAGAAGTTCTTACTTGTTTTGTAAAAAAAAAAAAAAACTTATTTTTAGTTATGTTTACAAATTTTTATATTTGAATATAGATATTATTTTATAGATCTCAACGAATACATTCTAAAAATATTAATATTATTAAACACAAATATATATAACAGAAATTATATAATTTTAGAATTTAAAAATACAAACTAATGCTCCCTTTCTTCTCTATTCTTCTTATATCTTTTTTTCCTGTATGCTTAACCTCTTCTCTCTTTGTTCTGTATGGTTGACCTCTTCTCTCTCTATTCGCTTTCTCTCTCCAATTCTTTCTCTTTAATTATTTGCTACTTTTTAGTTTTTAATGTGGGGGAGGGGTAAAATTTTCCAAATTATTAACAATTTTTATAAATAAGACCTTATAATAAAGTATTAAACAAGTAGATAAAATTTTTCTCAATACAAGTCTAAAAAATATATACGACCGATTGTAATTTTCACAATTTAATATTGGTAGTACAATATAATGAGAACTTGAAACTAGATATTTTTTAAAAATTGATGAGACACATTTGAGAGAGGAGAGATTGTGGGAAACTTAAGATGGAGAAAGATGAACTGCACAAGAGAAGTAAAGTAAATTTTTTTTATCACATGGTGTTTGGGTCAATTTATACGCACATCGATTAATTCTGATAGGATCAATCCCACTGCCCACTAATGGGCGACTCAATTTAAGTCGAGGCAAAATTTCGTATGAACTAGTCTTAAATACTTGATAGCATTTAAGACTTTGAGACCTTGGTGGAAAACAAACCCCCAAAACTGGAGTCTTGACTACCATGCAACCACCTTAGGATTGAGAAGTAAAGTAATTAATTTAATGCTAATTATAGACGGATTCAAAGAGGGGCGGATGAGGTGGCCACCTCCTCAAATTTTGAAAAAATTCATTATTATAGTAAAATTAGTTCAGAATATTTTAATATTATATAGGTTCGCCCTCTAAGATCTTTTTTTTTTTGTTTGAAAACTTAATATATGCCCTCCTAAGAATTTATAAAAATAATTTATATATTTTAAATTAAAATTCTCTATTCATCCTTGATGCTAATGAACTTCTCTATCTGAGAAATCGCAATATTCTTTTTTGTTTATATTAGCTTAAAACTATTTTGCACAAAAATTCATAAAATTATCACACAAAAAAAATGAACGCAATTTGGAGTGCGTGGAGTGATTATGTTAACTTCATATTATGTTAATTACCAAACAAATGCAAATTTGCCGATAACTATGAGTCTATATATGGACATCTATAATCATTTTATCTACATGTGATAAGGTCTTACTGTCATATTTTCATTAATTCTTTGTACACCTATGAAGTAATAAAATAAATTGTTCTTCTTTTTCTTTTCTTTTAATTTGTTTTCTAGGGCAACAACTTCATTACTTTTTTACCATATTAGAAACCACCACATGGGCTCGGCCTTTTTGGTTTTTCCATATATGAACCCGCCTCGATTACCAGCTTATATCAAAGCAGATTCACATATTAATGACCATATCTTACTTTATATGATTGCTGTGGACCAATCCGTCCATTAAAAAACTACATATGAACTAATTAAGACCATCGATTTGTTATTTTTATAAAATTAATATACATTAGACATGTGACATCTCATCCCACATCAGTGGGAGATAAAAAAAAATTTAATATATAATGAAACTTGTAGATTACTATTAATAACTTGGTTTAAGTATTTTGAGGCACGTTATTGAATTCTTTATTTAAGTCATTTGGACTAGTGATCTACTTGGGTCGTTACAAATGGTATCATAATTAATCTTGATTCTCGTGACATGCTTTGTGGCCGTGAGAATAGATGAGTAGAAGCTCCAGAGAGGGGTTAAGGTCTGAGATTGTATACCTTGTGCACGCTTATGAATTGTTCTGTGTCCACGAATGGGCTACTATTCACATCCCAACCAAAAGAAGAACTTGAGCCATACGACGAGTGCGTCGCGTATTTGAATGGGAGATATTGTGACATCTCATTTCACATCGGTGGGATATAGAAAATAAGCCTGATATATAATAAAACTTGTGGGCTACTACTAACAACTTAGTTTAAACATTTTAAGTTGTGTTATTAGAATCATTATCCAAGTTATTGGACTAGTGGTTCACTGGAGTCGTTACAAGACGTATTCGAATTCTCTCTATTTTTTGACAAAATTAAGAAATTTTAATTTTTCTATGTGCTTATGATGATATATTTTAATAATTTGAATCGTTCATGAAAGGTATGTATGAAAAGGGCTCTTGGACAGCTTAGAGGCAAAGAAGTTAGATCTACGGTAGAGACTCGTTTTTTTAATGATTAGGTCAACATCATTCTTAAGACAAATTGAGTCATAGAATTTTGGATTAATTTTCTCCTCTTCCTCCCCACTTTTGTTGAAAGGTAGCCGATTAAACTGGAGAATAAGTCCCAAGACTTCGAGTAATCTCCTCTAACATACTAAGGGCATACTAGAAAAGAATAGGGTACATTGGATGGGTATGTATGATAGTAACTTCTGGTTAGAAGCAAGTGGCCAGGTCAATTGATAGGAGGCGCGTGTTAGCACGAGATGGCAACACAGAATGCGCTTAGGGGGCTCCTCCTTTCTAATGGTTCTTAGATTTCTGTGAAAACCATAAGGGACCACAACTCGTGTCACCGCTCAAGAGGGGAAAAGAGTCTACCTAATGTTGGACACAAAGGGCCACAAATTATTAGTAAGCAAGAAGGGATAAAGGCACGTCAGGCAATCGTCTACAGGTAACCTCTTTCCTATTACATTCTCTATTCTCTTTTTGTCTCTCAAGTTATCTTTTGTCTCCAAGCGATTTGATTTGATTTGATTTGATTGTTGAAGAGTCTTTTGGCACCGATGTCATCTAAAACTAACCAATCCCTCATTTACAGGTTGTTTAGATTTAGCTCAATCATATAAAGATGGAACATCATCAGTATATATTGTAGAGTTTATCAAGAAAATCATTCATATATATAATTAAATTGATCAAATGAGAATAATCACATAGACAAATAATATTACTCTCAACAAAATGGACGGCGAGTATAATTTTTGGAGTAAATCCTATTTTTTTCTAAGTAAATGTGATTCAACTATATAGTTATTAGCTCCGATCAACATAATTTTTTGTATAGAGTTTTTTTTTTAATATTTTCATAATATAAACTATTCAAAACATTAAAGCAACCCACTGTAACCATTATAAGAGGTAAATAAGGACTTCCAAATTAGACCTTATGGTTGTTGCTGATTTTACTTGAACCGACACCTGGTTTACAATACGCCTATTTGCCCTTTTTGGCACCTTTGGACCGCCAACACCTAAGGCCTTTATTGTAGTTCACGCGCTTCCTAGACCGATAGGGTATTCACGCGTCATAAATTTTATTAACTTTTTTGTATAAAGTGTATTAATATCTGTAAAAATAATAAATTTTATATTTAAAAATGTATAGATATAAATTTTTTTTTGTCTTTACTAACTTATTATCTACCGCGGTGGTTAACATGACCCATTTTTAATTACCGAAAGATGGGCAAATACTTAAAAATTTTATTATTATTTTTATACTTTGTTAGACAATTTTTTCTGTAAAATAAAACCTTTTATTCCCAAAACTCAAACTAGAACAGTCTAGACTGATCCTCGAAAAGGAGGTACATCCCATACTCAAACAAGCATACAATTAATACAGTAAAAATGAGGATTGGAAAGCTAAAGAATAGTAGATGAGACTCCTTTCTAATTGCAACAAGAATGGAGAACATTGCATCCTACTAGCATTATTGTCCTCCACCATTAACACTCAATTTTTACTTGACATTCACTCCATCAAAATATTTTAACTTGAGTGTCGGAGAGACGTCGGCTAGTATTACACCGGTGCCTTTTCAAACATTTTCTTGTAGTGTTTGTAAAGTTTAGATATTTTTTTATAAGTGGTTCCATTGTATTAAATAGTGTTTATTCTTGCTTTTATATATATAATTTTTAGAATATAGTTCAATAAAATGTTAAAAGATTTCAAATAAATGTACTTATAACTTTTGATTTAAATCAATAAATTTAAACGTTATCATTTTTGATAATAAGTTCACAATTTTAATAAATATTTATAACTTTTGCTTAAAAGCATAATTATAATTTTTTAACTATTATTTATAAATTATAATTTCAGTTGCAATAAACACTGCTAAACTAAAATCACAACATATACAAAAATTAACCATAGAATTAATCACATGAGAAAATTTTAAGCAGTATGTATGTGAGACTTCCACATTCGTAGAACTTAGACACGTATCAATGACCTCGGCCCACTAATTAGTATATTCAATTTTGACAGAGGGAGACAAAAATGGTAACAGGAGAAATTGGACGCAAATTATTAAGTACTCATTGAGTATCATGTAGATGATGACACGTTATATTTTTTGTCAATAAATAATTACAATTCACACTATGCGGGTCATCATTTGTCTCTTGACCATCAAATAAACGTGAGTTACTTGTTTTTAATGTAAAATTTATCGCTACGATATTAGATGAAAGAACCACACGAAATTGACACATGATGATATTGCAGAAGAACTGAATAATTACTCGAGAAAGAAGTAGATATTTTTTCCATTAAACCCAAATTAGTTAAACCAAAAGAGATTGTTAATTTGAGCCAAAATGAACAAAAGGATTGAAAACTAAAATAATAATCTCTTTTTAAATTAAATCACAACCCAAAATTCTTAAACTGACTCAATATGAGTATCAACTAAATTATTTGTTACCAAAATGATTTGAGCCATTCCAAGAATTCTTCCTGACATAGAGATACATATATGTATTTTCACGATTTTATCTTTTGTATATAACTAGAGAGAGAGAGAGAAGAGATCGAAGGAGGGAAAAGGACTCACTTTGTTGACCATGGAAAACCTGTTTATTGTCTAAATTGTAAACTCCATGAAAGGGAGAGCGGTTAAGGAACCGAACAAACGGAGGGACATATATGGAAGCGTGAAACCTGGAGTGGTGGGGGATTTTAAATCTTAATGGTGTTTTGACTATTTTGTCCATTAATTGCAATTAATTAAAGTTAAGGCAAATGTAATACCAAGTAGGGTGTTTAATGAATATGATAATATAATACTATATATGTCTATTTATAATTGAAAAATGCTAACCACCCCCCAAGCGGTGGTTAAAAGGTATATAATGTATAAATATTTGTACAAAGTGTATTAATATTTATAAAAGTAGTAAATCTCACACCAAAAAATATATTAATATAAAAAAAATTTATTTTTATTAAATTATTAACCATCATGAGCAGTGGTTAGCATCACCTTTATAATTTTATATAACTACTTGCCGAAAACATAAAATTTTATATAATTACCAAACAACTTGAATCAAACACACGAAACAGGCATAGTCCACGTCTTTCCGCATTTCTCAGCTGTATTTCTAGTTGGTCCTTTGCACTTCATCTCTCTCTAGAACTCCAATTCCAACTGTGTGTGTGTGTGTGTGTGTGTGTGTGGGATTTTGGAATGGCAACCTCAGTTGTTATGGCTTCCGACGACGCCACGAGAAGAAGAACCGAAAAAGATTTTGGTGGGTTTGAAGAACCGAGGCCTGAAAATGCGAAGGAGAGTCGAAGGAGAAAACCGAAACCGAACCAGTCTGCACAGAAGAAGAAACTGCCACAGAGGGGCATGGGCGTGGAACAGCTTGAACGGCTGAGATTGCAAGAGTACTGGCAGAAGTTGGCCGACACTAACCTCCCACCCCACTCTCACGCCCACTACTTTCTTCCCACCTCATTTCCTGCTCCAATGCCAACCCCCACTGTTCTGTCGCCCATCATAAAGGTCGGCAGCTATGGTGGGTTCTCTGGTGTTGGAAGGGTTTTTTCTGGACATTTCCAGGGAGATCCGTACGGGATCGGAGCCTCAAGTTCGAGTTTAGGGTCTGGAAATGGCGATGGGAGTGAGACCTCGAAAGAGCTCTCTTCAATGCCAAACATGAATTCTTACTCTGATCACTTTGGTCTCTGCCACAATGTATAATAATGTTTACTTAGTTAGGGTTTATGACCTATTTTGTTTTACAGTTCCTTACGGTTCTTTGGTTTTTGAATTTCGGACTGTGTTTTTCTGTTTTTGTTCTTGATTTTTGGGATTAACGTTTTTGTTGTTTTTTGTTGTTGAAGAAGAAGAAGCGCATCAATGGTGAAAACTTAGGTTGTAATGGAAAGAGGGACGAGTATTCTGCCTTTTCTCCGATCAGAGGCTGTAGTTTCCTTGGATTCAATATCGGGAACAAGCAAAGTATCGATGGAGATGACCAAGATTCCTTTGTGAGATCTCGTGCTGGTAGCAATGTTGATGATCAGGTGAAGCGAAAACAACACCTCATTAGCAGATGCAAGAAATTGATCAGTAATTTATCCATTCACGGCTTGTTTGATTATCCGATTAGAGAGGTGGAGTTAGGAACTTATGAACAATGTTTTAAATATAACACGTTATGAATTGTATTAGTTGATATATATATAGAAAATTTGAGTTTGATACTAATTTATTAATGCATCAATTAATACTGTCCATTATCAATGGATATATAACCGTATTAATTATATATATATATATATATATATGTATATATATATATATATTTATTTATTGATACGGCTTCTAATGTTACGATTTAAAACCCTACTTATCAAACATGTGGCCTCATATTTTTTTTGAATTAGATAATGCTGATGTTTGTGCGTCTTAAATTAAAGTTTAGATTTAATTATGTTGAATTATTTTTTGCATTTTGTTCTTTATATATGAGATTATATAATAAAAAATAAAAGATTGAGTCAAATAGTGAAATTAAAGTATATGAATTTCTCTAATCCCAATATCCTAATTCTTTCCAAAAATAATATAGATATTGAACGAGTCCCCAGTAAATTCAAAGTTTTAAATATGGAGAGTTACATATTGCATTGACTTATAGGGTTTAGGATCTCTGGTATTAATATTTATCAATGTATTAATCAAAATTGTCCGATATTAGTTGATACATAACCGTATCACCGTGCGATAACGATACTAGAATTTAAAACCATGATAAAATCACAAAATTGCACAATGTGTGTGACATTAAGTTTTTTATTTTATTTTATTTTTATGGGTGTAGGATGTAGGAGTTTTGGTAGTTCAGAGGAAGGGAGGTCCAGGGGGAGGAAGTTCATTGATGGAGTATGAATTCTTTCCAGTAGGGAAAGGTGGCAGCAGCAACGACGTCGCTTCTTCCAAGGAGTCGTACTTGGTCTCGCCAGAAGCTTCAGTTGCAGATGCAGTAATCGGTGGTGAAGCTCCTTGTGTCGCTACCACAACAACTTGCAGTAGTACTACTACTGGTTTGGATGCCTCTAATTCCATTGATTTGTCTCTCAAGCTTTCTTGTTAGCTGCAGCCAGGCAGCAAGAGAATGGTACTGTTTTTTCCTCCTTTGTTGTTTTTGTTTTTCTAAACTTGTCTTTTCACATTTGTGTGTAATGCATGTGATCGAAGAACCGAAATACAACTTTTTCATTACCCTTATTGTCGCCAACCATCTTCTGATCACCTCCATAATGGAGCAATACATGATCTGATTCTTGGACACACACTCTCTCTCTCTGCCCAAGGTTGTGCCATTGAATTGCTTTTATTTCCCTGACCAACTTATGTGATTTTTGTGCGAGTAAAGTTACTGTGATGATGATATTTATGTGTTATATAATGTGATAATATTTCACACGTGATGTTTATATTATTTTATGAATTCGTTATTTATTTTAAAACACTACATATATATAATATCATATTATATAGTATTCGAATGTCATTATCAAAATATGATTATATGCAAAATAAGTTTACTAGTAAAATGACATTATATAAGACTAAAATGTATTTACTAAAATAAGATTATTATAGCATCATTATTTTACAATTGGTTCATAAAGGCCTGTAGTTTATTGCTGATCAGTACTTCAAAACTTGTTTGTTATCCTATGCTGCTGCTACTCTTGTTGTCGTCAATGTCTATAGCTAATTAATTTTAACAACGTACTTTAATCTAATATTGGAAGAGTAACACCACGGAGTTGTTGGATTTAAAGAACAACTCTTAATTCTTAAAGTTAAACTCTAAAAATTAAGTTTTTTCTTATATTTTAAATCTAAACAGTACAAGTACTGTTACACCAGAGAAGTCGAACTCATATTAGAATTGCTAAATACTATGAACATATAAAAACTATAAACAGAGCAGCATGTTAAATGATTACATAATGGGAGCGAAAAATACGAGAACAAAAAAATCAAAAAATTGGTAATATGGCCTGATTTAAAACTAGATCGTACGGTTTGGATCGGTACAAATTTTAAATGGTTTTGTCTCAAAATTTTTATAAGTTGACAACTGTTCAAAATGGTCTGGTTCACAAGTTTTGAAGAATATTCATAGTTCGAACCGAACCAATCTGAACGCAAGATATATATATATATATATATATAGATTCGAGATTTCTAAATTTTTTTATTGCCTTAGATGGATGGAATATTTATTTTAGTATAGATTTTGAATATGAAACTTATATTTGATAACCATAAGCATTGATAACCATAAGCATATTTTTGTATAGGTTAATGTCATATTTAATCATTAGTATATGTTTGGAGTTGGGTGTTTTAAACTTCAAGTTTGAGTTTTGCCATATACCGTGAGCTTAATCGTGACTGAATCGTTTTTACAAATTAATTTTTGTCTGCCTCTATTACTTGAACAGTTCGGACATGCTTCTCAAAAACTAAGAACTATTACTAATGGTTTTCCTGATTTCTAGTGGAACTACACCAAATAGGGACAGTTCGGATATGCTTATCAAAAACTAAGAACTATTACTAATGGTTTGCTTCCTGATTTATAGTGGAACTACACCAAATAGGGACCGTGTGCACTAATTACAATTGAAAACCTTTAAAAATTAGATATCAATACCCTAAATTGTGTTCATTAATTGTTCAATAATTTGCTTTGGAATAAACTTAGGAATTTCTTGCAAGAAATACTATCAACTTGAAAGGCTACTCTAGCATATGAATGCTTAGAACATTAGGACACTGAAGTACACGTTTATAGAACACACATGGTTTGCTTATTTAGGTTCAACTTTTTTTAATCTCTTAAAACCACTTCACATAATAATTATGACTCTTGACTTTTTCCAATTCTGGTTTGTCCAATTCAGGATCGTATGATTTCTTGATAAAAATTATGTTTGGATCCTACTTCCCTTGCACATTTTCAGCACCACATATTAATGTAATTAATTTTTACATTCTTAATTATATTTATTTGGTATTGAATCTTCTTGAGAAAATGAAGATCTACGGCTGAAAAGTTAATGAGTTAAATTTTTTTCATGCTATTCATTGTCTATTGGCGCGTGGATATAATAGCCTAAATAGAGATAAAAAAATTCTAATATTAATACATTTTTTAAGGTTAAATTAATTTACAATTTTTACGGAGATCAATATAATTTGCCTAGATATTCATATATTATTTATCTATTATTTACCACTGATCAGTATTGTTATGACAAAAACAAAAATAACAATGAAACAAAATAACATAGTCACAGATGAAAGACTTAATTTACATGATTCACTCAAAAATAAAACTATATCCTTAGAATTGCGACGATTTTCACTATATATAGGAGGAAGTAATACAATATAAAGGCATATAAAATCTTAGTAGAACCAATAAATATAAATACTCATAAAACGAGTTATAAGACAAAATGAATCAAAAGAAAATTTTGGAAATGGGTCGAGGCATCGGTCAACACCAAAAATGAAACAGCCAGGTGTGCTTTTTCCAAACTTTACCTTATTGTTATTGGATGATCTGGAATAAATATTTGAGTGCAGGAGGTTGTCCCAACCCTCAAAACCTTAGCTACTCTCTCTCTCTCTTTCTCTCTCTCTCTGCTGCTAATGAGCCAATTTTCTCTAATATGCTGAAACACAAGGAATGCCTTTTTGCACTTTCTGTTTATGGAAATCATGAAACCCCTTTTGGATTGCTTTTGAAAACGTGAAAAAGATCCTGAATATATATATATATATATATATATATATATATAAAAGCTGCTTTTAAAACAACTTGAGAAACATTACCTTGATCACTAAACTCCGGACGCAAACCGAATAAAAAATTACTCATACACCAAAGAAAAAATTACACAAGGATTACGTGGTTTGGCATAATCTGTCTACGTCTACGAGCGAGAGAAATAATCTATTATAATGATAGAATGTACAATCACGAAACTAAAAACACTCCAAAATCCAACACCTACAACCCGAGCTCTAAACAAACTTAGTTCAATGTTCAAGAGTTACTCTCGTGCCGCTATTATTTTTCATCTCTCCCTACATCTCAACCACTTTAATTCAACTTTTCACAAAATAATTAAAATTATAAAATACATATTTATAGGCAAAACTTAAAACCCTAACCTCTATATAATTATAGAATCTTAAAACTCTAACCACTATATAATTATAAAATTTTAATTATATGAGTCCGTAAAATGCAAAATACATACGCAATAAATTCGAATGTAGCTATGACCCCTGTATTTTAAACACATTATATATTATATCGATCGATACGTAACAAAATTTAAACCCTTCAATACTATTATTTACTAACATATCGACTAATATTATTTGATAACCGCATCACTAATGCTAATACCAATGCATATTTGGATGGTGGGATACTGAAACTTGGCTATGACCGCTGATGAGTAACAGCAAGCGGCTGATAGTGGGGCTACCCCAGCCCCAGGCTGGTCTGAGCTAGCACTTGGCAGGGAGAAGGAGCATCAGTACTACAATCTGTGTGTAATAAGTAGCATAAATATGCAGAGTGAGTGGTAGTATTTAGTCTCAGTAGAGCTAAAGCTGTTGAAGCTTTTTCAGCTCCGTTTTTCAGTGGGTGTTCAGTCATCACCCACTCCCCAACTACTGACGATTCAGCCTTTTAGTTTTTAGTTTTTTTTTTTTAATTTCTTTTTTCTGTTTATCTTGATCACCAGAGCAATTTTAACAAAATTTAAACAATAGAGTATTTTTTTTTAAAAAAAGAAATCAATTGAGGAACAAAAAAACCCAAGTATGTATATATATTTGATTTTTTTTTTTTTGGTTTTTGCATACTAGTTTGATCTTCTTTGCATTTTTAAGTTCTTCGAGGATTAGCACAATTGTAAAAAGTTGAAATGGTTTGATTTTTGAGAAGCTTTGTTTTTATGATTTTAGTTTATGATTTTAGTAAGTTTGGCCTCAATGAATAAATAGCTATAGATAAACCCCCCACTGTAAAATATGGCTAATCCACGTGCGCGCCCTAACGGGGAATGGGAAAATTGCACAGGATCGCGGTGCTGTGTAGAGTTTATTATTTAATTTTTAAATTTATTTTTATGGTTAAATTCGTTCATTAAGTAGAACTCATCAAGTTTGTTATACATATAGGCCATGTTTGATTGATTGAATTAATAATGAATGGACATACAATCCCACTTGATAAGTAGTCTAATGGGACTAGTAATGAATTGATTATTAATACTATATTTTTTTAAGTATTGTATATTTGTATATCTTATATTTTGTGAGATTAGTTATCCAATGGATGCATAATCTTTTTACTACTTGTTGAATTCAAACAAGTAAAATATAATCTAATGAGATGTAACAGAAAATCCTATTTTTTTCAATTAAGCATAAGTCTTGCACAATCGTATAGCTTTTAGCTGGCTCTAACAATAGCCTACCATTATAGAATATTAACTTGCATATAAAAATTATATATTGGATGTTGTAAGGCCTCATTTGATGTTCAAATTATTTTTTAAGGGATAGGGTAAATGGTAATATGTTGTGTTAATTATAGAGTGAGATTGAATTGTACAAATTGTAATTGGAAATAAAAAATATTCCAAAAAATTTAATTCATCTCCACACAATACCACAGTTTTTATATGAAAATAGTTATTATCTTATTGAATATCTTACATACTGAGTAACTTATCTAATAATTCATTACATAAAATTAGTCAAATTAATAAATAAGAAACTATATTGTATTAATTTTTAGTCAGACAAATACACAAAGGATTAAAGTGAGCTAAAACTTTTAGTGAAATTTAATATCAAATCATTGGGATGATATCAAACGAGGCCGAGTACGACTATGCCGCACTTCAATGCCCTTAGATCTCGTTTGATGAAAAAATGTCATTGTTTAATAAACAAGTACTTTAGTGGTGGGATAGTCGTGGTCATAGTGTGATCTAGAAGCACAAACAAGATTGTTAAGTACACCTATTATACGTATCAAATATTTATATATAATGTAAAAGCATTTGTATTTTTAAAGAATGTACTCGCCAGTGTTGGGTTTGTATTTAGAAGCATTCGTAGTAATGTGATGCGGGTTTGAAAATTGGGTATACTTACAATAGTCGACAGCGTATTAATCATATCGAAATAAGGAAGAACTGAAATAATCATTCCTTGGTTTTTGTTGAGATTTTTAGCACAAATTTCTTAACGCAGTAAAAAAATAACCATGGCTTTAATTTACACAAAGTAAAATAGAGAATAAAAATAAACAGAAAAAACGAGATAATATACGTGGTTCGGCTAGCTGCCTATTTTTAAGGGAGAAAAGAAAATAATTCACGATACGCACAAATTAAGGATTACAAGTTTCATTCTCTCACTCACAGTATTTGTGACCTTAAACTAAACCTTTTACTGTTTTTCTACACTCACTAACCTCTAAACTGAGCCCTATTTATGTATTCGACGTTCTAGAGTCGTTCTAGGATTTTTAGCCATAAAACCGCTTTTATAGATAACAAAAATTAGGTTAAAACCCTAAATCGTGCTTGACGAAAAATTGCTGTCGAGCACAGATTAATCGCTCGATCGGTAAAAAATAAGTCTTTGTTTCTCTGCAGTATGCATAGGACCTACAACTATTTTTTCCCCTTTTTCCCATTTCAATACTTTTCAGACGTCTTACAGAGCATCGAAGCCAAAATTCGAGACATCAAACTAAACAGTTTTTTATGGTAGTGACTATCCTAGAATATATATATAAATATTTTGTCATTTTCTTGAAAATCAATCGTTATATCAGACATTATAGGAAAATAATTATTTGATTTCAATTTCAGTCGACCACACAATCTAAGCGCAAGTAATTAGTGGGAGTGGGATAGTGGAGGATGCCCGATCAAGTTGA
>JAULJZ010175653.1:0-23443 GCA_032270985.1 Heliamphora pulchella
CTCTTCAGTGTTTACACACAGCTTGTTGACCCCAGAATGTCCTCGTTTGTACAGTCTACCACCACAAATGACAAACTTGCAGATAGTCGTCGTATTGCCTTTTTTGTCCTTTTTGCTGGCAAACTTGGGATATTCTCCTTTCTCTAAGAAGTTCTGAATGTAAATGTACTATGGAAGTCCGTCAATACTTTCTTTAATAACGGCTGTTATCTCGTATGCCGACTTTTTTTTCTGCTCTATTATCAAAGGTCTCATCCGCACTCTGAGTGGTATGTCAATCATGGATGCTAGGGTGGCTAGTGCATCGGCGAACTTGTTCTGCAGTCTCGGAACATGGGTAAAGATTACTGATTCAAAGCACGGTATCAGCTTCTCCAGCTCTTGATGATAGAGAATTAAGGTTAAGTCGCTGACCTTCCATTCTCCTCTTGCTTGTGAAACTACCAGTGCTGAGTCTCCGATAACTTCCAGCTTCCTTGTCCATAGTTCCAAGGCTGCCTCCAATCCCGCTAAACATGCTTCATACTCAGCATGATTATTGGTGACTTTAAAATTGAGCATTAGAGATAGCAGAACGTGCGATTCATCGCGAGTGACAAGAAGGACTCCTATTCCATAGCCGTATTGATTGGACGCGCCATCAAAATATAGAGTCCATTTGTCATACCCGACTTTCATTAGTTGTTCATCAGGAAACTGGAACTCTGTATCTTCATCCCCTTCAACTGGTTGGTCGACCAAAAATTTTACCACTGGTCTGCCTTTGACTGACTTTCGGGTGACAAATTAGAGATCAAACTTAGATAATAGAAGCAACCATCGAGCCAACCTTCCTGTTAGTGCCGGCTTTTAGAATAGGTACTTCAACGGGTCCATCCAAGAGATGATGTTTACTGTGAAATACAACATGTAGTGCCTTAGTTTTTGGGAAGCCCAAACCAAGGCCCAACACGTCTTTTCCAGCGGCATGTACCGTATTTTTGACCCGATCATCTTTTTGCTTAAGTAGTAGACGGCATTTTTGATTCTGGTTTCTCCTCCTTGTGCAGGCATGCATCCCATAGTTAATCAATCACTGACAAATAGAGGATCAGTGGCCTGTCAGGTTCGGGAGGAGCTAAAACAGGAAGGTTTTGTAGGTACTATCGCACAGCATCGAAGGCATCTTGGCATTTCTGATCCCATTCGAACTTGACTCCTTTCTTTTGCAGACGAAAGAGTGGCTCGCAGGTAGTTGTCAGTTATGCAATGAATCGACTGATAAGCTGCATCTTATCTAGAAAAATCTCTGACTTCTCGCTCGGTCCTCGGAAGAGGCATTTCCAAAATTGCTTTAATCATTGAAGGGTCGACTTTGATGCCCCGTTGAGTGATCATAAATCTAAGCATTTTTCAGGCAGTGACTCCAAAGGCACATTTCTGTGGGTTGAATCCCATCTTGTACTTTTGAATCCTTTCAAAAAACTTTTGTAGAGCTGTGATGTGGTCTTCCCGATCCTTAGATTTGACTATCATATCATCTACGTACACCTTAACCTCCTTATGTATCATGTCATGCAGTAAAGTAGTGGCAGCCCTTTGATAGGTTGCCCCTGCATTCTTTAGACCGAATGGCATCACACGATAACAGTAAGTCCCCCAGGGTGTGGTGAACGTCGTCTTTTCTCTATCCTTAGAATCCATTAAAAGTTGATTGTATCCGGAGAAGCCATCCATGAATCACAGCAAGGCATGCCCCATTGTGCTGTCTATTAAGACGTCGATGGGTGGCAGTGGAAAGTCATCCTTCGGGCTAGCCTTATTGAGGTCCCAAAAATCCACGCAGACTCGGATACTACCATCCTTCTTCAGCACTAGCACTATATTGGCTACCCATTTCGAATATTCGGTAACCATTAGGAATTCAGCGTTGATCTGTTTGGCAACCTCTTCTTTGATCTTTAGAGCCCATTCTAGCCGGATCCTTCTTAATTTTTGTTTGACCGACTTAGCATCAGGATATAAGGGGATATGGTGCTGGACAATGTCAGGATCAATTTCGAGCATATCCTCGTAAGACCATGCAAATACATCTTTGAATTCTTTTAATAAAGTTATTAGTTGTTTTTATTCAACTGAGGATAAAGAAGAACCGATTTGAACATTTTGCGAGTTGATTTCATTATCCAGATTTATTGACAAAATTTTTTTAATTATTGGTTGGGCACGCATTTTTTCTTCTCTTTTTATTAAAAGTTTTATTTCTTCGGGGATATCCCCGTTAAATTCAAAATCATTAGAAAGCGTATGAAATAAATCAAACAAAGCAGAGTAACCGAAAATCTTGTTCATTTCATTAAAAACAGAGGGGGTTACAAACTCGATGGTAAAAGCATGGAGAGAAGCACCAACAGATGTGCCCTCGACTACAGACTCCGACTCGGTCCCGAACTCAGGATAGACAATGTTTGCATCACCAGACTCGATGGTCCAATTCTCCACCTCTTTTGTAGTTGCGTCAACGATGAGCTTGGTACAGTCGGCTAGTGCGCTGAAACCCATCATGTAGCAGTCCTGATCAGTTATATGCAGCTAAGCCATCTCCTCGTTGAATAGCACTTCCAGGTCGGTACCATCAAGCTTGTCAACCCAATCCTCTTCCTGAACCTTCTTTTCTTCCTTCTCTCTTTCCATTGTTTCTTCCTCCTCTGTATCAGACAGCTAGTGGCTGAAAAAGATCTCCAACCCCGGTAACTTTTGATTGGTCTCTTCTTCAATCCATGGTTCTGGAAAGCCGTAGTACAAAAAAACTTTCCCTTCCTTGACGAAGTACCCATTGAGTGTCCTAGAATAGTTGGCCTTTCGTCCCCTTCTAGACCCTTCCAAATCTTCTTCCGTTGGCTCATACCCAAGACCAAAATGGTGCAAAGTCGGCAATACCTGAATGGGTTCTGAGATTCCCTGCTGTTTACATCCTAATCCCATGCCAAGGAAGAAGGACATTTTTCTCATCATTGTTACAGCCCGCGGGTTGACATACCTTTCTTCTTCATTCATCAGCGTCTAAACAGCCTGTGCTTCATCGAACTAAAAACCACTGAGCAACACATCATCTTCACTATGTTGGACTTCTAACAGAGTTGTGCCCTCTCCTCCTTTCGGAGGGTGAATACTATCCTCTCCATGAATGGTCAAAACTGCCATGTTCTTTACTAATTTCAAATTTTGGTGAATAGTAGATGGTACTGCCTGGACATTTGGATCATGCAACCACGGCCTGCACAGCAGCAGATTGAAGGAGGCCGGCACATCTAGCACGTGAAACTCAACTGAGGTTTCTAGTGGTCCCACTGAAACGGCAAATAATTCCAGTCCTAATACATCCCTTCTTGTGTTGCCATAGGCTCGCACCCCTTGATTGCATGGAGTGAACTGGTCCGGCCTCATCCCTAAGCAAATGGCTGATCTCAATGGGTAAACATTCAAGGTAGACCCATTATCAATGAGGGTAATTGGGACCCATTTTTTTAGGCACTTGACGGTGATATGAAGCGGCTTGTTGTGACTTTTTCCCTCAGCGGGCAAATCCTTAGTAGAGAAAGAAATGACTTTTGGTTCAACCGTCGACAGAATCAGTCCAATCAATTGCTCAGGGGTGGCCTCTATCGGGACGCTGGCTTTATTTAAAACTTTCAGCACTGCTTACCTGTATTTATGCGAGGCCACCAGTAGCCCCCAAATGCTGATGTTGGCTTGCGTCTTTTTCAACTGTCTCAATACAGCATCATCTTCCTCCTCTTGCTCTGTCTCTTTCGCTTTTTCACTTGGTTGTCCCTTCTCTAGCTGAGCTGGCTTAAAATGTCGTCCACTTCTAGTTAGGTGTTCCATGCCGTCTTTGGGATCCCAAAACCCTGGCATTGCATCATCAGTCTGTCTTACTTCGTTTACATGCAGAGGGCTTTCGAATGCCCACAAATTATTTAAGTCACCAATAGATGCCCTTTCCCTTCTTTCCTTGTCATCTTCAATAGCCCATGTGTTATCAATTTCTTTCCAGATGTCTTCTTCAATAAAATTCACTTGCTATTCACGAGCGGCCCAGAAGTCGGCCCACTCGGCCCTGTCTGACTTTAGACAACTCTTACCAGCCAATAGGACTGCATTTCGTCGACATGTATTTCTTCCTCAAAAAGTTGGGGAAGGGCGATTCCATCAAACATGTGGCCAAATCTATAGGGTCGGGCCGGATAATCTAATGGCCAATCGTCTTCTTCGTTGCACTCCTCCTCTTGTTGGTAGACTTGGATTGGCGGTCGATACCACTCCCAAGCATTATCATTTCATTCTTCCATTCTATCTCGACTGCCCCTAATCATTATGAACGAGCATACTGTCTGATCCTCGGTTATTGAAACATGAGGGCGTGGTAGGTGTGCTGGACGGATGTGTTGACTCGGATCCTCTAATTCCCCCAGAGACATTTAATTTACCCCAGCCTGCCTGGCATGATTCGGCAGTGTGTTGGCAGTGAAATTCGATTTTGGGGTAACATATGGTGGTGGGATCACCTTGTTGTTAATGAGGTTTTGAATCTCGTGCTGGAGTCTCAAACATTTGTCAGTCAGGTTCCTGTGACCCTGGTGAAAGGCGCAGTATTGGTAAGCATTGAACCTTGGCGATAGGGGATCAGGAACATGCATGGGGTCCAATGGCTTGATAAGCCCCTTCTGAATGAGTCGATTTAGGGCAGTGGACAAAGAGATATTGAGGGGGGTAAAGACCCTTCTGGGTTTTTGTTGTTGTTGGCCATTATCTGACTGCTAAAGGTTATTCGTCGGGTGGGTGGAAGGATTCAAAAGGTTCACCTCGCCCGAGCGAGCAGCAGATTGATTCTGGTTGGTTGTAGGGAAGGTCCTTCTTGGTGGTTTCTAGCTCGGCTCGACTTTTTAAATATCCCCAAACTGGATTGCGTCCTCTATCTGGACCCCGACGTCAAACAATTGCTCGAATATGAAAAGTGGCTACGTGATCAAATAACGCTTCAACGGAGACTTCAAATTTTTTACTACCATCCTTACTTGCTCCTTTTTAGAAGGTCAGTTTATCATCTTAGCGGCCTTACCCCTCTAGCGGGTCAAGAAATCAACAAAAGACTCCCTATTTTCTTGGCGAGTGGTCTCTAACTCACGAGTAGTTACATCTAACTGAATATTATAACTGTACTAGCTGATGAACATTGTTGCTATGTCCTCCCAAGTTCTAGTCTTTGCTACATCAAGGGAGAGGAACCATTTCTGAGCTGTCCCAGGAAGAGATCAGTGAAAGAGCTGGGCTTTCAACTGGTCATCAATTCCCATTGGCGACAGGGTACCATGTACATTCAGAGATGAATTCTGGGATCTCCAATTCCATCAAACTTTTCATTTAAGGCATTTTAAACTTTTTTAGTAGCTTAGCGTCGGGGAATAGACATAACCCTCCCACATCTAGCATGTATTCTTCGATTCCTTTTGCCTTTCTAAGGACCTTCTCCATTCGGTCGATCTTCTCAATCAGTGCAGATTCTTTAGGCTGCGCAGTGTTTTCCTCCTCAACTATCACCTGACGAGGGTTTCGTGGTGGTGGTGGGACAACTTGTGGTCCATTGGGGACTTGATTGTCATCTCAAAAGTCCTCTCCATTCTCGTTTGTCTCATCTGGTTATTCATTTGCAACAGGGATACGGGCCTGAATTGCCCGAATCTGTCCCTGACATTGCACTTGAGCCTGGGTCTGTTGCTCTATGGCTCTCTGTATATCAGTAATTGCCCTCATTAGGGCTGCTAGATTCACCTCATTTTTTGCCATTCCAACTGACTCAATCGGCTGTTCAGATATCCTACAAAGTCTTTCTGACACTGATCTTTTCCAGACATGTGTTGACCGTACTTTCCTCGTCCCAATGGTAATCCCGTAGAGAAACTACCTGAATCCCCAAAAGCAGAGTAACTGGTATCAGATTTTTCCTAGGTGAATATTCTGACAATAGGTAGCCAATATCTTGGATTTCTAAAATAGCAAATCATGGATAGATAAACAATGCCCCTATCGGGCTCATGCTAGCAGCGCAACAACAGGATGACCAGGGTTGACTGCTAATGAGAAGATTAACCGACTTCTAAAGGAAAGGTTTATCTAAACGAACAGCACTCCAGTGGGGAAAAACAGTTCTAACCCTCAAGAGACCGGTTCGATCTAGAATTCTAAAGCATAACAGTTGGGAAACAACTTGATCTAAAATTCTAAAAAAATGGACAGCATAACAGTGAGAAACTAGCTCACTTGGGTATAACAAGGACCTACATAAAATGAGCCTAAACAAAGGCGGGGGGCATGGAACTAACAATCTGGAAAGAACCCAGAAGAGAGAGAATCTACCCCAAGGGCTTCAAAATAAAACACGGACATGACCCTGAGAAGAAGACTGTGGCATGGAAACTAAACATGGCAAAAAAAACCAAAGACCTGGGTAAGAACCCGAAGGACAATCTAACCTAATCAAAAAAAGGGGGTAACAGAAAACCCGGGTCAAAAACTCGAAAAAGGGCAAGCCTAAACCGAACAAACAAGCCTAACAATAGCAATCAAAACATACAATAAAGAAAATACATAATCCTACCAGGGTTAGCATCACCTAATGGAGAGTTCTAAGTTCACTATATGCAAAAGGCCGATTTTGGTTAATTGAAAAGAGTACCTCCTGAATAGAGCCGGGTATATACCTCCCATGCAAAACAAGGTCAAATAGTATGCCCGAACTCTTTTACTACACCTATGATAGCGTACAGTCAGCAAGGGTTGCCCGTCTCCCCAACAATTCTTGAAATGGATTAACGTTCAAGGCATTAGGTCGACCGGACAGGGGGTTTGATGAACAATGCATGTGCATGCAAAAATGCAAATGAGAAATTCTTATTAAGAACCAATGATGTTTTCGAGTCTAGCCCTCTTATTTGATTTTGGAAACCAGTCCCCAGCGGAGACACCAGAAAATACTGTGCTGTTGGGATTTTGGAGTCATTTTGGAAAATGTTCAAAAATAAGAAATTCAAAGATTGTTTAGAAAATTTTTTAACACCTTGAAAATCAAATTTTGAAAATTTCTTTTTATTGAAAATAGATCGCCACTTAGTTTTTAAGAAAAAACTAAGAAAAAAAATCGGCTACTGATCTTTAAAACGTTAACCAGAGAAAAAGAATTCGGGGGCTAAAGTACGAATCGGGAAATGTGTTAGGCACCCCGCTCGCTCAACCGTAAGATTGGCCTCTACTAATTATCATTGATTTTTTAATAAAATTTCTCAAATGCATGCAAATAAAGAAAATAGAGGCAAAGAGAATACATCCAAAATCAAGTATGAAAAATACATAATATAAGTACATAACACTCCAAAACAAATAAGTGTCAAAAGAATAATCCAAAATCCTATGGCGTGCAATTTCTATCTAAAAGATACATGAAACACATATCCACATGCAATAATGTTAAAACAACCTAAACTAACATGATTTGGTTAAAAGAAATAAAAATATGCTAGAAGTTGGCAAAACTACTTAAATATGAATTTGCTACAAAAAAAAAGATCAAACTATCCTAAACATGCTTTCAAGTAAAGAAACTGAAACTTGCATAATATCAAAATTAGCTAGGTTAACATTAACATGATGAATCAATAAAAAATATAAAATAAGAAATGCATAAAAGAAAAAAAAAACTACATTAAAAGAAAGCTTATTTAACAAAGAAATTTAAAATAAGAGTTTTGTAACAAAAGGGAATTTAAAGATTTAAAAGAAAAGAAAAAGATTTGACAGGATATAAATGGCAGAAAATGCTATTAAGAAGAAAATCTAATTATTTACATAAAAGATGAAAATAAGAAGAATAAAAGAACATTAAAAGATATCTTTATGATTTTGTGCTTTTTGTTATTAAAGAAAAGAAAAAAAATATTATAAAAGATAAGTTAAGAACATTTAGTTATTAACATTTTACATTTTTAAAGAGAATAAACAAGAAGAAATTAGAAGAAATGGAAAGAATAAGTGAGTATTTTTTAAAAAAATTATGAACTATTTAAAAATAAAAATTAACTTAAAAGCCTTTTTGTGATTTTTTGTTTTAGCAAAATAAAGAAAAATGAAGATAAAAGAAAATAAGATCATAGAAAAAGAAAATGAATTTTTATAAGAAAAATGAATACTAATATTACAAGAAAAGAAAATGAACTAGACTACAATTAAGAGTAAATTAGAACAACTAAAGAAAATAAAATAAATACTAGAAAATTAAACTAATGCTAATAAAGGAAATGACATTAATATTATAAAAAAAGAAAAGAGAATGAAAATGAATACTAATAAAGACAATTAAACTAATACTAGAAAGATAAAAGAAGTTAAAAATAACTATTTATCTTAAATGTAAAATGTAGTATTAATTACTACATTCACATAAATGTAAGTGCATTATTACAACAATTAACAATATTATTAAGCTGTAATTGTCAAAATATGTTAGCACCATTTAATGAATACAAATAGAAATTACAATGTCCTAAGTATGAGTGTGAGAGAATTAACAATTAAAGAAGTAAGAAAACAACTAAATTATATGAAGTAAACAAGATTAACTACATAAATAGAAAAGAGCATACAAATTGAAATTGAATTTTAACCCGGTCGCTCCAAAATAGAGGAATTGTAGTTAGAAAGACCGGGGATCCAAACGAATTACCTGAATCGTGGAATCCTCGAATTGGGAAATGTACTTCAATCCTCGGGTGCTGATTCCAAGCTAAGACTTCAAATGTAGGTATTGGAGGTTCGGAACTCGGTATTTCGGTAGGACTTCGGCATCAGAGCTCGGGATCGCTCGATATATCGGCAGAGTCTCTCTCACTCCAAATTCGTACTAAAAACGTACGCTGAGGTACGGTATTTATAGAATTCTTCAACCAATGGGATGCTGCCACGTTCTAAGGCATGTCAGGCCATTTGGAGTTGGTGGCCGCCACAATGTGAGCTGGCAGTCGCCATGTTGAACAAGGTTCCACAAGGTTCTATTGGCGGTCGCTACAATGTGAGTTGGCAGTCGCCATGTTGGACATGGCGGCCGCCCCTTTTGGCTAAGGTTTTCACAAGATTCTATTGGCGGTCACCACAATGGAGTTGGCGGTCGCCACTTTTTGCAATGACTTGGGTAACAAGTTATCGATGGTTCGATAAAATTTCATTAGTTTTGAAGATTTTGAAGGTTTTTGATGACTGGGTTCAAATTTCGAACTTGGATCACTTCTCGAGGATCAAATTGAAGCACTTGTTCCTCTTGTTTTCATCATCAGATCCGCCTAAGATTGAGTGGGGACAAATTGGGGTGTCTACAATTAGGCACCCTAAGCCCTGGTGAGTCGGGCAAATCTCTCAAGCCCTAAAGATTAGGCACCATAAGCCCTAGTGAGCCGGTAAATCTCTCAAGTCCTAAAGATTAGGCACCATAAGCCCTAGTGAGCCAGGCAAATCTCTCAAGCCCTAAGGATTAGGCACCCTAAGCTTAGTGCGCTAGGTAAATCTCTCAAGCCCTAAAGATTAGGCACCCTAAGCCCTAGTGCGCCAAGCAATCCTTGCACGTCCTAGTAGAAGACTAGGAACCCTAAACCCTGGTACGCCAAGCAACTCATCCTAACCCTAAGTTCGTGTGCGAGTGACGATCCTTTGATTTTTGCACGTCCTAGTAGAAGATTAGAAACCCTAAGTCTTGGTGCGTCAAGAAAATCTCTATCATTTTGTGTTAATCATTATCGTAGTTTCTCCCAAACATCAAAAATCAAAAAAAAATTCTCCCTTTAGTTTTCATACCTTAAAAATAAAAAATAAAAAATAATAAAAAAATAAAAAATAAAAATAAAAATAAAAACTTTCTATTGGATCTAGAGGTGGTACCTTCAGTTCAGTCGGCTATTACATTTTACTGTGACAATAGCAGAGTAGTTGCAAACTCGAAGGAGCCAATGGTCCATAAAAAAGGTAAGCGCATTAAGCATAAGTATCACCTGATACGAGAAATTATACAGAGAGGTAATGTTGCTATGACTAAGATTGCATTAGAAGACAACCTTGCAGATCCTTTTACAAAGAGCTTATCGGCTAAGACTTTTGATAGTCATGTAAAGGGCATAGGAGCCAAATGTATGACAACATAGTTTTGAATATAAGTGGGAGATTGTTAGGGTTAGTATACTGAAAACCATGTTTTTAGTATTTAATTTTATTTTAATAAAATTAATCTTTTATTTTATGAGAATTTTTATGAGCAATATATGTGTATCATTTCTTTAATATTATACATGGATGTCTAATATTCTGTGCAGTATTTAATCTGGTGTGTAGAGTACAGTTTACACACAGAAGATCAGATTTTAGGTTCTTACAGGATATAAGTTTTATGTTCACAGTTTAGATAGAAATAAACATACCATCTGTATGACTATAACACAGAGTTTTAGTATGCTTGTCTTAGTTACGGGGAACAGATAGTAGTGTCGTCTATTATTTCGACTCCCTGTGCTAGTACATTTTGTATGTATTGAACGGGACACATTTGGGATAACTAATTTTATACTAATTATATAAATTAATTAACACCCCAAAATTATTATAAATAGTGCTTATGCTCTTAATTCTGAAATAATTATTGACTTACGTATATTTAATATTCATTGTTTTGATTCATTATAGGGTGCGATCTTATATGGGGCTATATTACCGGCGAGTTGGATAACAGTATTATTTATATTGTGAATATTAATTATTGACGAAATCCACGTCCCGAAAGATCGGGATTAAAGATACCTACTTAAGAAAGCTTATAAGTTTTGACCGGGCCAAACCCTGTAGATGGATTTGATTATTCGACAATCAAATAAGTTAAGCGAAATGGTTTAAGGAATTATAAGATGCCGATTAAATTAAATTGTCAGTAATTAAATTTAATTAGCAGGTATCATGAATCTTAACGTGGGAAGAAATGATAAGCATTTAATAACAGGAGCTCAATGCAAGATGGTATTGAGATTATGGGTCACAGTCCAATTATAGTTCTTTAGTGGTGTGAACTGTAATTCAGTATTTTATGTGCTAGTTTTTCATAATTGCAGATATCGCTATGAGGTTTGCTTAATTGCGAAATCCACTGATACGTGTCTGTGTTTTACAGGAAGTCTTACTGTAGACATCCTAATTTAACCCTACTAATCTTAAATGAATTCGATGATAAAAACAGTTAGAATAGTGCCTCAGTACGATTCTCGAGAAATGATCTAAGCTCGGTATTTGAACCCAATCATTAAAACTTTCAAACCAATGAAATTATTTTGAACCACTAACTCCATTGTGGCGACCGCTAATAGAACCATTTAAAAACTTTCACTTTTTGTAGCGACCGCCAACTTGAATAGTGGCAACCGCCAATAGAACTTCTTGGAAACGCTAGCCAAAGTGGCGATCGTTACCTTCAACCTGGTGACCGCCAACTTTTATTGTGGCGACCGCCATAAGAACTTCTTGGAAACTTTTCAATTGTGGTGACCGCCAACTCCTAACCTAGCGGCCGCCAACTCCTAACCTAGCGGCCGCCAACTTCAAATGGCCTAACGTGTCCCAAAACGTGTTAACATTTCATTGGTTAAAAAATTCTATAAATATCGTAACTTTTGGTACGTTTTGGGGGGCAAAATATTAGAGAGAAAAGCTCTGCTAAGTCGCCGAGCAATTCCAAGCCCCGACACTAAAACCCTGCCGAAGTACCGAGAGCCAAACCTCTGACGCCCTAACTTGGATCTTGAGGATTGGATTGTTGGCACCATTCCCCGACTCGAGGATTCCTCTGCAATCCAGGTACTTTGTTTGGATCCCTGGTCCTTCTAGCTCCATTTTCTATCTCTTTGGAGTGACCGGATCAAGTTAATTGTTTCATTTTACATACTTTCTTGTATTACTTATGTGATTGTTTTACTCGCTATATTTCATTTGGTTTATGGTTAATGTGCTTAGTTCGTGTAAACTAGCTAATTCATGTTATAATTCCAATTTTATTTTGTTTAATTAATTAGTTTACTTTACTTGCATTACACATTCACACTTAACACATTATTACTATTCAATAATTCATCAATTAGTGCTAATATGTTTTGGCAATTACAACTTATTAGTGTTGTTAATTATAATAATAATATACTTATATTTATGTAAATGTAGTTGTCAATACTATATTCATATTTGTAAGTTAAATAATTGTACTTAGTTTCTTTTATTTCTTTTTTATGTTAGTTTAATGTTCTTTTGATTGCATTTTATTTCTTTTTCTTTTTTTTTCTTGTAATATTAGTTTGATGTAAATTTTCTTTTAATATTAGTGTAATTTTCTTTTCTAACATTTTCTTTTCTTTTCTTTTTATTTTTATTACTAACTTTATTTTTCTTGTAATGTTTCATTCTCTTTTCTTTTTTTTTCTTTTATTGTTAGCCTTGTTTTCTTTTCATAGCACTTATTTTATTTTTCTTTTCTTTCATTTTGTTAAACTCAAAAAATTACCAAAAGTCTTTTAAGTTTGTTTTCATTTTTATATTAGTTTAGTTTTCTCTTCTTATAGTAATTTAATTCTCTTTTACTTTCTTTTTTTTATTTTCTTTTGTTTTATTTAAAATATAAAATGTGAATAGTTAAATTTTCTTTTATTAGTTTCGTAGCATTTTCTAATTTTTTTATTTTAGCTTAATTTTTTTTATAAATTTTTTCTTTATTTTCTTTTTCTCTTTATCTTTAGGTGTTCTTTTGTTATATATACAAAAAAAAAATGCTTGTTATCAAGTTTAATTATTTTCTATTAAAATTAGAGAATGTTTTGTTTATTTTATTTGAAGCATGTTTAAACTAGTTTAGAATTTTGATAGTATTGTTAGCAATGTTTATGTTCATTTTTAGCATAATTTGATTTTACTGACTTTTAGCATATTTTTATTTTGAATCATGCTAATTTTGGTTGTTTTAAATGATATTGCATGTGGGTTTGTTACATGTATTCTTTAGTTAGAAATTACATGCCGTAGGACTTAAGATTTTTCTTTTAATACTTGTTTTATTTGACATTCTATATACGTATGTTATGTATTTTTCATATTTAATTTTAGATATTCTCTCTTTACCTTCACTTTCTTTATTTGCATGCATTTAAGAAATTTTATTAAAGAACTAATGATAATTACTAGAGGCCAACCTTACGGTTGAGCGAACGGGGTGCCTAACATCTTTTCTGATTCGTATCTTAGCTTTCGAACTCTTTTTCTCTGGCTAAACATTTTAAAGATCGGTAGTCATTTTTTGTTTTTCTTGATTTTTCTCAAAAATCAAGTGGCGACTCTATTTTCAACAAAAATAATTTTTAAAAATTTAGCTTTCAAAGTGTTAAAATATTTTCTAAACATCCTTTGAATTTTCTTATTTTTTGACCATTTTAAAACCCCAAAATCCCATCACCACACTTACTCATAATTTATGCACAGGTTTTTACTGTAGCCCTATAAATTTGTGGGTAGGCTGAACCAGTTTCATAACTTGTCTTCCAAGACTAAAACTGTTCACGTTCTGCCGGTACGCATTCTTGATAGATTGTAACCCACTCTACATCAAGAATTGCATAAGAGAATATAGTAGAAGATCTGACAAGAGCTTCAACTCGAATTCAAGTTGTAGTTGAAGATTCGACCAGTAAAAAGGTATTCTTCTAAAATTAATTGTGGTTGCACAGGTTTTATTTAGATCATTCGCCATCAAAAACTTTTATCTGGAACCCATTTCAGCGTTTGCCCGTCCAGTTATTTTTTCAGATGATCGTTTACAAAAATAATAATTTTGGCAGTATTGCCTCCAACACCCCCGAGCTCTATTGTTGGCGAACTCACCTACGAAAAAGACAAGCCAGCAAGCATAGAAATATGAATAAGCTACAGAGGCAAAGAAACAAACAGTTGGTGATGAAATTACCAGGGCCGAGACTGTCTTTTTGGGGAACGGTGAAGATGTCATTCTCTTCTCCTAGATCGAACTTGAAGTTTTTGGTAACATAGACAAAATCATCGTCGATGTCCTTACCAGGGTTCAGTAATTCAATCATTAATTTCTTAGTGGACCTTTTTGCTTTGAGATAATATGAACCGGTGAATGGGTAACCATGTTGTAACAGAACACGATATCTCAGATACCGAGATTGGTACCTAGAATTAGGTTTAAGTTTAACAACACCCATTACCACCTTGAACACATTGGAGAAAACTTGCTTTGAGCTCACCCGGTAGTATCGAAGAACCCTACGAAGGAGAGGATGGAGGAGAAATCGAACTCCCCCTTCCACTATTGTAACAAGAGAAAGGGTGAGTTTTTCCCTATTTCCTTCACGAGGGTCTCTGACGTTGGCCAGAGTATGCCCAACATCGTCAGGGATTAGATACCGGCGGTGAAAGGCGTGCATCGCCTCTGACGTCGCTACAAGTTTCTAGAGTTTGCCCATTTTTCAACTATTCAAGTTTTAAAAACAAAGAAGAGAGGAAGAGAAGATTAAAAAGAGAGGGCAAGAGGTGTCTTAAAGCACAGAAGAAAAGGGGGAGAAAAAAGGGAAAAGAGTGCTTACAAAGTTACCAGAATATGGAAATTTTCATTGGCGATTAGATTTGGTAGTCAAAAAATACAAAGTGCGCAAGAGATGAACAAAAATGAAGAAAGGAAAAATGTAATGTTACAATGGGTTTTTATACCCATCACATCAAACGACAAGCGCATTCAATGTGTCGTACATTTGAAACGACACAAATGGGTTCCCAAGACGGCACCTGCCACCCGCCATGTGCCAATGGTGACACGCCACGTCACCATTTGGCGGCTCAAGGATGGGTTGTCAATCATGATGGGATGCCAAGGGGTTTGGGTACCCAAACTACTTCCCAAAGCATCGAGTAGAAATCCCCGAACATGGGAGCACCTCCTGAAAAGTCAACACCAAACACAGATCCGAACACGTAACCCAAACAAACACAGTTTAGGAAAAGATACCCACCGAACAAGCAGAAAGCAAAAAGCCCTGACTTTTTACTAGGCTCTCTGACCAAAAAGAAGCCAAAGTTGGGGGCAGTTGAAGGTGGACAAAATTACGAGCATGAAGCCCAGCCCAAAACAAGCAGGTTCAAACTTGCCTCAAGGGACCGGCCCACTAACAATTCGGCCCATGATGAATTCGGACCACCCCAAGAAGAGGAAACCCGCAATACTCAAGCCCAAATCAACCCTAGGCAAGAGGATAACTCGGGAAGATTCCATTCCCTATACAATAGTTCGGGAATGCAGAGTTTAGGCATCTTAAGCAATTAGGATAAAGGATAATCTCTGGTAAATCAAAGATTAAAGATAAGAGGCAGAGTGCTAAGAGGACTTAGCCTCCCTAGATTTAATCTCTATATAAAGGAAGACACTCCATAGCCCCAAGTACGCAATAACAACCTAATTCTTGATTAGAAATCACCTAGAGAGAAATCTAACTTGAACGTCAAAGTGCTTTCGACCCGGTCAAACCAAGCCGGAAAGCACTAACAGTGTTCTTTGTCTTACAGGAGTTTGGCAACACCGTGAGCAGCCTCCAGTGAATTTGGCAACAAGGAGTTTGGTTCCTGATCTATTCGGGATCATCATATTTGAAACAATCCAATAGGTTCTAGTTGTGCCATTCAATTTACAATGCGCACATTATTATTATTATTATTATTATTATTATTATTATTATAACCATCTTTTCTCATAATGTCCCAACACTTGAAAAATATAAAATTACTTTAATTTGGAAGCAAGTAAATTAACAAAAATTTACAATCATTACATAAAATTAATGATCAATAAAATACATGAAAATAATGTTTCACCAACTCATTCATTTTTTATATTCATATTTTCAGAGTTTAAAGAATATTGACACAATTAAAATAGTTTATTTAAATATCTCACTTGAAGAAGATTATAAGGAGAAAAATGTACCCAACTCACGAAAAGAGAAGAGCTCTAATATGATTCATTCAATTTGGGCTGAGTTTACTCGATTCAATAAAACTTAGGAACATAAGCGGAGACGATACAACTATACTTGTCATATTTACCTATATACAAAAATACAAAAATATAAACTATATATCGTTGAGGGGGATCAAGTTCTGATCAGAGCCACGTGGAGCATACGTGGAAGTTCGTACAGCGCAACAGTCATCGTCGACACGGCACGTTCCTCGGCATATTCGTATCAGCTCGGGCAATAGGCCGAGCTACATGATGGTGCGTTTGGTCTCTAGATCAAGACATGAGGCTCGAGCTCAGAGAGGGTTCAGCCCCAACCAAGGATGTGGTGCTCGGCACCATGAGGAATGCTCGACATTCAAAGCCGAACAAGGTGGATGGTCTGAACCCTGGACCGAGCAAGATGGTTGATATTGAGGATCATATCTGACGATACGTGTATCAAAAAAGTGATATGATGATAAGAGATCAGCAGAAGTTGGTCTAGACCAAGTTTATAGCCTACTAGGTCTTGAGTATTGATGGACAGCTTGCAATAACAAAAGACACTTGCAGAGAGATCCTGCAAAGATGTCTAATGATGGTATTGATAAGTCACCATCAAGACATTAATTGTTATGAATAGATCAGAGAGAGGAAGTACAACCCGGCCTTCTCGGGTCGGATTGGACTCCACAAGCGGGTCAGGTATATTTCTACCTATAAATAGCCAACAATCCCAGAGTGAAAGGTAGGCCCTCTTTTACTAAGCCAAAACTCTGTCAAAATTTTTTCTCAAGTTCTTCCTTCTCTCTAAAATCCCTTGCCTGACTTGATCGTCGGAGGATCCACCGGTATAAAGCCACTGGCGGGCATCTCACCCCTTGTTTGTGCAGGCGTACACGTGGCATTCACCCTTGATGTCACAGTCAACTTGGATGGGACCAGTAGATTCCAATTCTGATCCTCTATAATTTAGCGCCGTCTGTGGAAACTTCTCAAACACCTCCATGGCATGTCGGGGGAACCACGATCTTGAAGAGCTGAGAGAACCACGCGCACCACGCGTAGAAGCGTCACATGCAACTCAATATAGAAGAAGGCACCCTGTACCCTCGGAGGTCCACGTTGGTGGAGCCAGGGTCGACCAAAGGAGAGAACGGACCCATTTACGGTGCTCTCGCGAGATAACACCTTCTGGAGGGGGTTATCATCCACGTTTCACATTGCAACAAATGCTAGAAAGATATCAGGATGAGCTGAACAGGAGGGACCAGCAGCTGGTCAAGCTCCAACAAGAGCTCCACGGGATGAAGGCTCAAATGAACTGGCGCTCGCCAGGAGCTCGGTCAGAACGAGAAGAGTCCAACCGTGAAAGATCCGACCGAGATCGGAGGAGAGACATTGCTTTGCCTCAGGTAAGTCGTGGCTTGAGGAGGAGGGAGCCTCAACCCAATCGACATGAAGAGGACCGATGAGTGGAGGACCCTCAGAAGAGCCGCGTCTCAGGCTCCAAAAGGAACAGACAAAGGCAAACACAGACCTCTAGTAACACCCACGAACTAGCCGAGAGCCGTAGTGAGAAGAAACGGCAGGCTGGACAAGACGTCGGGCGTGCGAAGGAGAAAGAAGAGCTCAAGCAATGGTTGAACCTCCAACTCGAGGGGAGACTACAACCGGCCACGGGGAGGTCAGCTCAAGACGTAGCCAGGAGGGTCCTGGAGAAGATATCTGCCTCCCAATTTACTAGGGAGGTGGACGGGGCTGATCCACCCAGGAAGTTCCAAACTCCTAAGTTCAACTTATATGATGGGAAAACAGACCCTATGGGTCATATTCGACATTACAGACAGATGATGGCGCTCTGGGGCAGAAACGATGCCCTGATGTCCAGGATGTTTTCGTCCATCTTGGGCGAGGTGGCCTTGCGTTGGTTTGACAAGCTCCCAGCTGGGTCAGTGGGAAGCAGGAGACAGCTCGCCAAGCTGTTCGCGGCAAGGTTCATCACAAACAGTCGTCAGCCCAAGGTGATAGATTCTTTACTTGGTTTGAGGAAGGCCGAGAGTGAAAGCTTGAGGTCTTATGCTCGGCGATACTAGGAGACCTTCGATGATATAGATGACTGCAACGAGCAACTAGCCATAGCCTCCTTCAAACTCAGATTGGAGAAAACCCACAAATTAAGGCACTTGCTAACCAAGAGGCCTACTCAGAGCATGGCCGAACTGATGTTGAGAATCGAGCAACACTCCAAAGTCGAGAAGGATATGGTCGGCGTGAATGAAGCCCCTATCCAGGAGGCATAAAAGGAGGTCTGAACAGAGAAGAAGGAGAACAAGAAGGCCAGGAAGAGGCCAGATCAAGAAAAAGAGCGTCAGAGGCCCAACGAGGTGTATGAGGTGGCCAACACAGTGTTCAAGGAGCCCATCCACAAGCTCCTTAATCAAATCAAAGATAAGCCATGGTTCGTCTGGCCGCCCAAGATGTTCACTGACCCGAGCAAATAGAATGAGAAGAAGCACTGCGCGTACCATAGAGAGCATGGGCACTACACAAACCATTGCCGGACCTTTAAGAGGTTCTTGGAGGAACAGGTGAAGGCAGGCCACCTCTTGTAGTATATTGACAAAGAAAAAACTCAGGCCGAGTAGCATGCTCACACTGAGTAGGGAGGAGCAATTGAAGAACCAGTAGGAGTAATCAATGTCATTCATGCGGCCCCTAGGCCTGAGACATCGAACGAAGCAAGGGTCAAAACTGAAGGAAGGCTCATCGTGAGGTTATGCAGACTTAACCTGAGCAGGGTCCCTCGAGCAAAAGAAAGTATACGAGCAGCGAGTTCTTGGCAGGGGACTTGACTTTCACCGATGCTGACCTAGAGGGGGTTGAGCACCCTCACAACGAGGCGCTCGTTATAACCCTCTGGATTGGGAGGTATGACGTGAAGCGTATCCTGGTTGATCAAGGGAGCTCGACGGAGGTGATGTATGCCGACCTCTTCTACAAGTTAGGGCTCATGAAAGGGGACTTGCAGAAATTTCATACCCCATTGGTCGGGTTCAACGGTCAGTCCACCCTACCAATGGGAAGGATCACACTGCTGGTCAGGGCAGGCTTCGAGCTTAGAAATATTGAATTTTTGGTAGTAGATGTACCGTCCCCCTACAATGCCATAATGGGGAGGACATGGCTTCATCAACACAAAGCCATTCCCTCACCCTATCATCAAGTTCTGAAGTTCCCAACTTCCAGGGGCATGGAGTCCCTCAAGGGACATCAGGCAGCGATCAGATAATGTTTTATGGCTGCCATTCGAGGAAAAGAAGGATCCTCCAGTGACGAACAAGTATGTGTGGTCGAAGTTCAAGACAGGCCACTCCTTGATGGCATTGGTAGGGCACCAACAGAAAAGGTTGTGGAGCCACTGAAGAAAGTTATGCTGAATGAAGACAATCCTGATCGATTCTTCTTGCTCGGCACCCATATGTCCGAGCAAGATGAGTCTGACCTTGTGAGCTTCCTTCAAACAAACGTCGAGGTCTTCGCTTGGACTCCCTATGAGATTGTGGGCATTAACCCTGAGGTAATGCAGCATAAGTTGAATGTCAACTCTACACACAAGCCCATTGTTCAGCACGAGAGGTGGTCCTCAGCTCAGCATACAGAGGCCGTGGCAAAGGATGTCAAGAAGCTGCTCGAGGGAGGGGCAATAAGAGAGGTACAGTACCCCCAATAGCTATCCAACACTATGGTCGTAAAGAAGAAGAATGAGAAATGGAGAGTCTGTGTTGATTTCACCGATCTCAACAAAGCCTGCCCCAAGGATTCATTCCCACTTCCCAGAATTGATCAGCTCGTGGACTCAGCCGCCGGACACGGAACCATGAGTTTTTTGGATGCCTATAAGAGCTACCACCAGATAGCTTTAAGCCCAGATGATCAAGAGAAGACCAGTTTCATCACCCCCAGAAGATTGTATTGCTATAAGGTTATGCCCTTTGATCTGAAGAATGCAGGGGCAACCTACCAAAGGTTAGTAACCAAGATATTCCAGCTTATGTTAGGTCGGAACATCGAGGTTTACATTGATGATATGGTGGTTAAGACTGGGCAACAGCAGAATCATCTAACCGACCTGAGCAGTGTATTCAAGGTGTTAAAGACTTACAAATTGAGGCTTAATGCGTCCAAGTGTGCATTTAGAGTGCAGTCGGGCAAGTTCTTAGGGCACCTGATCAGTAGAAGAGGCATCGAGGCAGATCCCGACCAGATAGCTGTAATTCAGAACATACATCCCCCAAAGACTGTTCGGGAGATACAGCAATTGATTAGAATGGCAGCCGCACTAAATAGATTCATCAGTCGATCATCAGATAAGTGCCATCATTTCTTTCAATTGTTGAAAAAAGGCAAGAATTTTATCTTGGGGGAGGAGTGTGATCAAGCACTCCAAAACTTGAAGGAGTACCTGACCTCAGCTCCTCTTCTATCCAAGCCTTTGTTTGGGAAGGAGCTATACATGTACCTTGTAGTGTCCGAACACGCGGCTAGCGGCGTCCTGCTCAGGATGACCACTGCCGAACAGCTTCCCATCTACTATGTCAGCCACACCTTCCTCGATGCCGAGAATCGATACCTGCCCTTGGAGAAGCTAGCACTAGCCTTGGTCATGGCATCTCAAAAGTTGGCACAATTCTTTCAGGCCCACAAAATCATTGTGTTAATTGCACACCCTCTTAGAGCCCTGCTACGCCGAGGTGACCTCTCAGAAAGGATTGCCAAGTGGGGAGTAGACCATAGAGAATATAACATTGAATTCAGGCCTCGAACAACTATAAAGGGGCAGATCCTAACCGATTTTATCACCAAATTCTCCAAGCCGAGTTCTTTACTCAGCTCGGACCCAACCACGCTCAAGTCCGAGCTAGCTAGGGGGAATAACTGGGCAGGAAAGCAAGATAGAGAAAAAAATGGGGCATCCAACGCCAAGACCCGATCAACAGCTCTACAAAGATGGAGGTTATTCACTGATGGCGCTTCGAACCAGAAGGGCTTTGGAGCCGGGGTGGTTCTCATCTCCCCCGACGGATCAGTAATAGAGCACTCCATAAGGCTTGGATTCCCAGCTTCCAACAATGAAGCCGAGTATGAAGCACTGCTCGCAGGATTAAGAAGTGCCGAGCTCTTGGGCATAAAAAAGTTGGAAATTTTCTGTGATTCCCAGCTGGTGGTGAATCAGATGACCGGCCGATACAATGCGAGGGATGACAGGATGGCGGCCTACCTGTCTATAACACTCGAGCTGGTCAAGGGCTTTAAAGAAGTACAGATTGAGCAAGTCAACTGAAAAGGGAATTCCCACGCTGATGCCCTAGCTGCCCTAGCCTCAGTTACTGAGCTCGGGCTGAAGAGAACGGTGGAAGTGCAGAAGCAAGAGAGCTCGAGCATTGACACCTCTTCTCGGCAGGTATGTGCCGTTGAAGAAGATCAGGAGCCGAGCTGGATGGACCCCATCGTCAAATTCCTCAACAGTGGCCTACTCCCAGAGGACAAGAAGGAAGCACACAAGATCAGACACAAGTCTGCACATTTCTGGCTATCTCCTAATGGTCAGTTATATAGAAGGTCTTTCGCAGGGCCCTATGTACTATGTGTTCATCCGAACATGGTCCAAGACATTCTGTTCGAGCTTCATAAACGGATATGCGGGGGCCACACCAGGGGAAGATCTATGGCACACCGACCAATGAGTTAGGGCTACTGGTGGCCCTACATGCAGAAAGATGCCCAGGTCTATTCACAGAAGTGCGAGAAGTGTCAAAGGTTTGCTCCCTTGCACAAGCAACCAGCCGAGGAGCTTAGTCTGATCACCAGCCCATGGCCTTTTGCTCAGTGGGGACTGGATATTGTTAGGCCATTGCCTAAAGCGCCTGGCAATAGAAAGTTCCTAATTATAGCTACAGACTATTTCTCCAAGTGGGTGGAGGCGGAGCCCTTGGCCAACATCAGAGATGTGGGCGCGAAGAAGTTTTTATGGAAGAACGTCATCACTAGATTTGGTATCCCGCGCGCCATAGTTGCAGACAATGGGAAGCAATTCGATTCAAGACATTCTGCTAGGGTCTGAGGATAAAGATTTACTTCTCAACGCCTTCGTTCCCCCAAAGCAATGGCCAAGAAGAGATCTCGAACAAAACACTCTTTTCAGGGCTGAAGAGAAGATTAAAGAAATCCAAAGAAAAGTGGGAAGACGAACTCCCCTCCGTGTTGTGGGCTTACCGAACAACTCCAAGAAGTTCTACTGGGGAGACGCCATTTACCATGGCCTATGGCTTAGAAGCAGTTTTCACCTTGGAGGTCGGCATGCCTTCCATCAGGATGGAAGCTTTCGAGTCCGGGAATAACACCCTCCGCATTGCTCGGGACCTAGACCTGGCCGAGGAAAGAAGGAAGCAGGCCCTGGTCAAGCTGGCGTCCTACCACCAACAACTTTCAAAGTTCTACAATAGACGAGTCAATCAAAGGAGCTTCCAGGCCGGCGAGCTGGTTCTCAGGAAGGTCCTCCTTAATACAAAGGATCCCCTTGATAGCAAGTTGGACCCGACCTGGGAGGGTCCGTACAAAGTCACATCAGTTGCTGGCATGGGAGCGTTCAGACTTGAAGATATGGAAGAAAAGCAGATCCCGAGGCCATGGAATGCACAAAATCTGAGAAAATTTTGTCATTAAAGTCTCAAATATACATTTGTTCTGGATAATGAATAAAGAGAATTTTTTTGACAAGTTTGTGCATGATCAAAGACATCGCCAAAAAGTCCCGGTGACTTCGAGTCACGCCTGAGCAAGAAAGTCCTAGCTCGGCTAGGCAAAAAAGTCCCGGTGACCTCGAGTCACGCCTGGGCAAGAAAGTCCTAGCTTTGCTAGGCAAAAAAGTCTTGGTGACTTCGAGTCATGCCTGGGAAAGAATGTCCTAGCTCGGCTAGGCAGAAGGGTTCCAATGACTTCGAGTCACGTCTGGGCAAGAAAGTCCTAGCTCGGCTAGGCAAAAATACCCGGGCAGCATCGATCCGGCCAGTCAGCTTGAACTCGCTCGGCAGAAAATATCCAAGCTCAGTTAGCCGTGCAACAAACCCAGTAAAAGGGCCTGCGAGGTAATTTTGAGATTTCTACATCTCATTCCTGGGTCACAAGTGGACTTGCTCGGAAAATCATAAGGTTTTACATGACCAAGAAAACTTGCTCAATTATTTGCTATATATCTTGTTAGAACAAGGCAACCCAAGAGGGGGGGTGAATTGGGTTTCTTTAGCAATAAAAATGATTAAATTCTTTTTCTGA
>JAULJZ010175663.1:0-23443 GCA_032270985.1 Heliamphora pulchella
CACTAAAAATAAAATAAAAAATTATACACAAAATGGAGCAAAATAAAAAAATAGAAAGGAAAGCAAATGGACTAGTGTTAATGATTTGTTAGGTGCATGATTTATTAAAATATGGTGCTCGCAAGGCGCTCGAGCGCCAAAGGCTCCCTTGAACTCCAGAATAGGGTGCTCACAGAGCGCTTGAGCACTGACGATGAACAGTTGCACCAGTTCTGAATAGGTGCAGTGACTTTTGCGAATATTTAAATACTTTATTTTTGCACGAATTTGGTATCCGATTTCCTTCTTACATTGCATACAAAGTGTGTTCATATTCTAAGAGTCGGAGAGTACAAATCACTTATCGATTCGCCGTACCCGAAGATTGGATTGCTTCTTCTCTAGGTGTTAATCATTCTATCATAGGAGATTGACGTCCGTGAAACCCATTAGTACCACTGTGGGGGACAAATTTATCTTAAGGAAATAGCGTCCTACGCTAGCCTTGATCATCTACAGTTATTGGTTTAGCATCTATTTGTAACAATTTATTTTACAATTCTTTATTTTAAGTTTCTATTTGGTTGTTACAGTACAGTATTCGATTTTTAGTTGTTTTCAATCCTTTTTTTTTTGCCCAACAGATTCTTTGTTATAGCCATTGGTTCCAAGGCATACCAAACAAGATAAGTGTGCTCCCTTGCCCTCGTTGGATAACTTTGTTTTAAGTTAAATTTTTTTATTTAAATCGTTTTAAGTTAAATATGCAAAGAAAAATTGTTTGGTAAATTGAAAAAGTGACTTTAAGCCAAAAGCTAATAAATCAAAAAGTTTGGCTTAAAGTGACTTTAAGCTAAAACAGCTTTAAGTCAGAAAAAAATTATTATAATTTTTAAAATTTTATTTTTATATAATTTTATGTTTAATGTAGATATTATTTGATAGATTTTGATAAATAGATTTAAAAAATATAGATTATTATAATCAGTTATATGCTACAATTTTTATTAAATACTCATAATTTCTACTACAAGTTATAATCGATAAATTACTAATTTTAGTAATATCAAACACCATTAAAAAATTTATATAAAAAAAAATAGACCAACCACAAGCTGAATCAAGCCATGGATCCAATCATCCCATCCCATCCATCTATACAATTCCCATCTTTGCTATTTAATTTTGTGATGATAAGACCCTCTATTTTTGTCCACATGGCTCTCAAGCTAAACCATTTATTTGTAGTTTAGTAGTTAGTATGATTGGGATTATCTCATGCAATTGCTTCGAGTTTTGTTAGTTATAGCTACTCTCTTATTGATTTTTTTTAATCAAAAAATTATTTGTCACACCTCGAACCTTCACATGGTAATGATAATGTCTTCTTTAGGTAAAAGCCCTTATGATTTTGTTTTTCTCAAGGGGTCACCCATTCTTGCATTGCTCTCGCTTAAGCACGTTTAACTGCAGAGTTCTGCTAGAGTCTTTACCACCTAGAAAAAGGTCTCGTTGAATGTAAATGTCCAATATTTTTACTTTATAACTCAGGAACTCCCTCTCTCTTTTTGATGTGGGATACTAGGATATCATAATCCACCCCCCTTAGGGCTGCACGTATTCGTGCAATAGCCTACTAGTTTCGGTAGCCTGTCAATCCTCAGTAGCCCGCCCACATGTCACACGAGACGGTAGGGGCCCACACTCAGATGTGGAGAGAGTCGGTTCTGATACCATCTATAACACCCCGACCCTTTACATAGAACGATATTGTCCGCTTTGGGTAAAAGCTCTCATTGTTTTGTTCTTTTCAGAGGGTCACCCATTCTTGCATTGCTCCCACTCAAGCATGTTTAACTGCGGAGTTCTATTAGGATTTCTACCATCTGAAAAAAGGCCTCAGTGAATGTAAATATTCAAGATTTTTTCTTTATAATCTAGGAACTCCCTCTCTCTTTCTGATGTGGGATATCAGGATATCACATTATTAAAAAATCAAAATATATTCCAAATTTAATATACAGTTGAGAGAAAGCGAGTGATGAAAAGAAAAAAAAATACACTAAAAATAAAATTAAAAAAATTACACACAAAATGGAGCAAAATAAAAAAAAGGAAAGCAAATGGACTTGTGTTAATGATTTGTTAGGTGCATGATTTATTAAAATAATATTACTTTTTATTATTTTTTAAAATTAAGTTGTGGTAGAAGTGAATTGTGCATTACACAATGTGATAAGTTAAATTTACTATTTTCTGATAATGGGTTAGGTTTATTTTAACCAACTCGTTCAATAATTAGTTAAGGTACACAGAAGTTGATCCAAATACACGAAAATATAAAAAAAAAATTACAATTATTGTATATGTAATAGAAAGAGAATGAAAATCACCCCAACTACTAGTGTGTGTAACTATGCATAAATAAATTTTTTTACTGAAATATCTACGCTGATGTTTTGTGAACACAATTATTTATTTTGTTGTGAACATAGTATGATAGAAGTAGAAAAACAGAAACATATAAATGTTTTGAGTACAAAGAATTGCTTTTTTAAAACTATATTTTCCCAGTCAATTAGAGTTTGCTTATAAGGATCTTGGCAAATCATTTCCAAAATACATATACCAATTTTGGAGAAATCCTAGAATTCTTGTATAAACTGATATGAAAATTGAGAAAAGAGAAGAAAAAGTGTTTAAAAACTGGTAAAGAAATCATTTATTTATAAAAAAGTACGCACACAATTAAAAGGTTATGCCCCTTCAAAAATGGCAGTTAATTAATGTTATAATTGTTAGTAATATATATATTTACATTTAAATATATTTCTAACAGCCACTTTGCACTCTTAGTCCGCACCGCACACGATCTAGTGCTACACATTAAAAAAAAAAAAGTTGATGTTTGATAAAAAGCTAAAAAAAATTAAAAAAAATCAAACTGTAATACTAATTTTTAAAAAATTCTATTCAAATTCTTATCACTTTTAAAAGATAATAATATCTCATTTATAACTTATTGTTTACTATTACCAATTATATATAATTATTATTTTTAATTATATAGAACGAAAAAATTATTTAATTTGAACAAAAGGCTAAAAAATTAACTTTTTGCCTAATCAATCAACTTTAAAAAAAGCTAGATTAAAACTAATTAATTTATCAAACAAATTATTTTGAATCAAATTTAATTTTATTTATTATTTAGTCAAACTATTATATTTTTTGACTCGTCTTATCGAGATGAACCGAAAAAGTAAAATTTTTTTATCAGAATATAAAAAAATTTTAAAAAATACAAAAATAAGCCAAAATTAGCCAATAAAATCAAATTTTATTTGCTTATTTTCGTATTTAGTGGAATTTTTTATCTTTTGATCAAATATTTTTACTTTTTTGGTTCATCTCATCGAAACAATTTAAAAAAGTAAAAAATTTAGTTAAAAAATTAAAAAAAATTCAAAAAAGACAAAAATAAACAAAATTCTCAACATTTAACCCAAACATGGCCTAAGCGAGCTCGGTCATTTTGAGATTCCCTTATGCTTTCTAATACGAACGAGAAATCTAATGAGGGAGGTGTACGGTGTGGATGAAGCAATTAAAAGAAATGTAAATTTGGTTTGAGTCCTCTCTTAAGAATTTTTTTTAGAATAAGTCCTGATCACTATTTATTTATCCTATTAGGTTCTTTTTTAAAATTTTAATTCACTTATTGTCTATTTTACTTTTTCCAATACATTTACAGTAAAATTAAGAATACTCCACTTTTTATTGTAAATAGTATCACATGCTGACTTGGCAATACACACGAGTAGCGGGGAGCCACCACTCATCTACCCTGCTAGAAATCTCAATTTTTTATGTTAGGTATGTTTCTTATTGCTTAAATTTATATGTTTGCAAGCGTATTCATTTGTTTTAGATAATAATTCATGAATTTTTAATGGTATGGATTTGTGAGTTTCTAGAATGAAGCATTTGTGCAATCTAACTGTTTGTTAAAAGTACTAAGAGAAATTCTTTGTTAATTTACATGTTCTAGTAATGCATTTTGCCTCTTTGGCTCTTCATGAAAAATTATTTTTTTCTTTGTACAAACTGTTGTAGATAATTTATCTCCTAATTATTTTATTTATTTTTTCAGTATTGTGAATGTATAGAAATAGAAGTATCAAGAGAGTCTATTAGTGTGGAGTTCCACAAAAATCAAGTTGAGAATACCATGGAAAAAATAAAATTGGGATTTGACGAAGCAAACATTGGAAATGAAATGAAAGAAGCAGAAAATGAAGAAGAACAAGTAAAGGATCCAAAGACTGGTATGTTGTTTGATTTGTTCGATGAGGTTATAAAATATTATGCAATATATGCCAAGAAAAAAGGTTTTCGTGTGTGTAGAAGATCATCTAAAAAGATGAAAGATAGAAAAGTGCATTATGCAACCATCGCTGTAATCGACATGGAAAGAAAATGATCCAGTCAAGTAGTATTGCCCAAATGCATCCAGAATCAAAGATAGATTGCAAAGTTAAAGTTAGGGTAGTGCTATGCCCCAATAAAAAGTGGATATTTAACTCCATTGAACTTGATCATAACCATGCATTGAGACTTAAAAAATTCCGATTCTTCAAATGTAATAGGGTACTTCAACTACATGTGAACATGAGGCTTGAACAATATGAAAATTTTGGCATTCAAATGAATAAAAGCTTTAATTCAATTGTAGTCAAGACAGGAGGGGGTCATGAGAATCTAATGTTTTTGGAGAAAAATTACATGAATTATATTAATAAGATCAGACGATTATAACTCGATGAAAGAGATTCCATTGTAATGCATAACTATTTTTTTTTGAAAATGTAGACATACAATTCAAACTTCTTTTACACTACAAGAAAAAGTACTTTTCATGGGATGTTTTTAGTGGTGTTTATAAAATCATAGGCAAAACACTTATTCTCCTCAAATGTTTATAACCATGCGACGTTTGTTATTCTCCTCAAATGTTTTCCTGACGTTTAACTAAACGCCGGTAAAATATCATTTGCGCCAGAAAATCACATCGACGACATTTTGTTGCTGGCATTTAATAAGTGCCAAAAATATTTGCCAGCGTTTATTAAATGCGGGAAAGCATTCTCGACACCACATTCACAATGTTTTACTAACCGCCGCTATAATTGTTGGCAATAGTTTTTGCAGCGTTTTTACGTAGTTTTCCTAGGATTTAATAAATGCCGGTAAAACCCATTTTTCTTGTAGTGTGTTACATGATGGATTTAGATGAAAAGCCACCTATGTATTTTGGGTGCATATGCGAGAAGTAGGGCAGCATTCAAGAAGTTTGGTGATGGCGTTATATTTGATATTACCTACTTGGTCAATAAATATGATATGTCATTCGCTTCTTTTGTTGGGGTGAACCATTATGGCCAATCGACGTTGCTAGGTTGTGAATTGATCTTAAGTGAAGATACAAACACATTCACATGGCTTTTTCAGTCTTAATTTGAATGCATGGTAGGGTGTTTTTCAAGTACAATTGTGACTGATCAAGACAAAGCTATGAAAAAAGCCATTGAGATTGTTTTTCCCAATGTACAACACCGAGTTTCTGGCATATTATGAAGAAACTGCCTGAAAAAATGAGAGAGTATAAAGAATATGAGTCAATCAAATCTTATCTATAAGATGTGGTTTATGATTCATTGACAAAGTAAGAATTCGAAGAAAGGTGAAATATGCTTATTAAAAAACATAATCTTCGGAGTAACGAGTGGTTGCATGGGTTGTATGAAGAGAGAGATCGTTGGGTGCCTGCATTCGTGAAAGATATTTTTTGGGCAGGAATATCTACCACACAACGAAGTAAAAGTATGCATACGTTCTTTGATGAGTATATCAATGCAAACACTACATTGAAACAGTTTGTTGGACAATATAAAAATGCCTTGGTAAAGAAGGTAGAAAATGAAAAAAAAATGAAGATTTCAAGTCTTTTCACTCATTCCTCCCATGTATTACTCGATATAAGATGGAGAAGCAATTTTAATGTGCTTACACGACAACAAAATTTAAAGAATTTTAAGAGGAAATTATAGGAAAGGTTTGTTGCCATTTGAAAAAATTTGAAGAAGGTTCATGTTCAGAATATATCATAGATGAAGATATTGCAGTTGGAGACGGCCATCAGACTGCATCATTCACTGTTTATTTTAGGGAGGACATTGGCGACTTTAATTGTAAATGTTGATTATTTGAGTTCAAGATAATCTTGTACCGGCATATAATTATGGTATTTGCAAAGAGAAAGATTTATCATGTTTCTAAAAAATACATTTTGAGAAGATGGAGTAAAACTGTCAAAAGACGCTACACTAAAGCGGAAATTAGTTATGACAATTGGTCTTGCAAACCTGAAGCACATTGCTTTGAAAATATCTGCAATGCCTTCTATGAGGTCGTTGATTTGGTAATAGATATCGAATTTAGGTATCGAACGATGTGGAAGCAATACGCATATCAATTGTTCATCAATGGGGCTGCATAATGGTATTATAGTCTCAAAGGACAATACAAACAAACTTGATCCATTAGTTGTCTATAAAAAAAGTCGACCACCATTTAAAAGGAAGGTGTCTACTATTGAAAATGCTGTTAAGAAAGCAAATGAAAGAAATAAAAAGATGAAGAACAGGACCAGTGAGAAAAATGTAGTCAATGCATGCGAGACTCCCATAGCAATGGAAATTGTTAGAAATTTAGAAAAAGAGTAACCTAAAGGGAAATCAAATACTTGGTACAAGATGGATTTTTTTGGTATTGGCACATTTAACTATAAATGGTCTCTTGTAGTATTGTCTTCTTTATCTGTAAATGTTTTTTGTTTTTCTGGAACATACTTTTTGGTCATAGGATATGTTCTGCTTGTCTTGAAATTGCAATTGTTTTTTTTTTTTTTATAATCCTGGACATGTAAATGTCTTTTTGGTTGTTCAGGAACTTGATTTGAAGTTTATTTGAAGGTGAAGAAGTGAAAAGAAATCTGATACAATGGATCACTCTTTAATTTCAATATAATGCATTTAATACAGTAATTGAATATGAATATTATGGTGTTTATTTCTTGAATATACTCCGCTAGTTCACGCTCTCTGTAATAGTGAAGTTGGGATATGGAATGATGCATTGACTTGCTTCTCTCAAGATAGTAAGCAGCGTATCATATGAAGGATAAAATTCTAGATTTGCAGATCTTCTCTTAATCTTTTTAGATTTGGAATTATTTTTTTATTATTAAGTTTCTTCTCATCGTTGATTGTTACAGCTTTTTAAATCTTCAATTTTTGTAGAAGAAGGGATGTGTAAAAAGTTGTAATTTTTGGCCTCGTTTGGTAACCTAGTTTTAAGTTTGGTTTTTTGCTTAAAATTGCTTTAAGTTAAATAAGCAAAAAATTCATTTGATAAACCGTTGGAGTGACCTTAAGCTAAAAGATAATAAGTCAAAAAATTTGGTTTAAAATGGCTTTAAGCCAAAAGAGCTTCAAGTTAGAAAAAACTGCTATAATTTTTTAAATTTATTTTTACATAACTTTATATTTAATATAAATCTGGTTTGATAGATTTTGGCGAGCAAATTTTAAAAATATATAATTTTTATAAAAATAAATGTGTAATTATGTATAATAAAAGTTATAATATTTTTTTAAAAAATATATAAAATTATTATATGTAAAAAAATAAAAAGGATAAAAAGCTAAAAGTTTTTGGATTTTCAAACAAATTTTTTTTGGCCGTTTTAGCTTTAAGTCAAAAGATAAAAAATCAAGCTTTAAGTCTTTTGCCAAACCAGCCTTTATAGAAGAAATGATAAGCCTATGTTTAGATTAGGTTTTTTAAGAGGTCTTTTGTTTAAAAATCTCTTAAAAAGTCTATTTATTTGGTCTCAATTGATTTTTTTAAAAAAATTACATTTATTTTTTTTACAAAAAAAAGTCAAAAAGTTAAAAAAAATTAGTCCAAATATAGGCTAAGTATAATTTTAAAAAGCTCTTTTAATTGGTGATGATTCTATTTAACAATTGACCAGTGGGTCCCAAACGCGAGAAGTGTAAAAAAATTTGTATCCATAGCTTTACTGATACATTTAATACATATTTATTAATGAGAAAAAAATAGAATGTTTTTGAAAATAGTCAACTTTCGGTTTAGTTTCATTACACACGTAAATGATGCAATATAACCATTTTATAGAAAAAGTTAGCCTACTTCTCATTTTGTACATTTTTTCGAAATTCTCGTTTCCTAAGTCTCATTTTTTGTAATTTTTTTAAAAAAAATGATGCAATACAATCATCTTATAAAAAAAGTTAGCAAACTTCTCATTTTCTACATTTATCAAAGTTTTTGTTTTTTAAGTCTCATTTTTTGAATTTTTTAAAAAATAATGCAATCTAAACACATAAAAAAATGGCCTAGTTATCATTTTCTACGTTTTTTAAGAAATGTATAGTATCTTATTTTTGACATGTTAATCAATTCACGGAAGCACGAGAGACTGATTTTGTACCTTTTGAATCAACTAAGATACGATTTTTGTTGGATTTTTGCCAAAAATCTCTCTCCGATTTGGTTGTATTTCTTTTCTATTGAGATTTTAAGCACAAATCTCTAAAATAGAATCTGGTTGAGTAGCAAAAAAATTCATAGAAGCTACAATTCGCACAAAACAAATAAAGAATATCAAGAACAATCACAAGAAGAACACAAAATATACGTGATTCGGCTGACTGCCTACTTTCACGGGAGAACAAGAATGAATAATCAACTATTATCAATAAGGATTACAAGAACTAACTCTACACTATCTGATCTCTAAATTTGAGTCAAACTCTAGTATATATGAGTCTCTCTTTACACTTTCTGACATCAACTTAAGTATTTCTGGTGTATTTTCACATTGTGTCTCACTATCGATGTGTCTTAAGGTTTCTCCTACTTAAACTCCTTTTAAATAGGTTTTAAAAGAATCCCAACTAAAATTCAATTCAATAAACTGGTTGCGAAAATAGATCGCCAACGTGATTCTCATGTGATTTAGGAAACACAACATTATTTAGTTTTTTTATTCTTCAATACCACTGATTGGTTAAGAATTAAAGATGGATTTTTTTTAATTAAATATTGACAAATAAATTCTAAAAATCACAATAACTTTTATTTGTCTTACCGATTCATATTTTATGACACTAATTTTTTGATGTCTTAAACTTAAAATAATTGAAAGTAAAAAAGCCGAACATTATAACAAGAGAAGCCAATATTAATTTGTTATTGAGCAGTGAAGAGCGATGAGAGATGAGTACATGATGATTCACGAACAGTGCATGCATGCATGCATGAGCAGCAGAGGGCCAGTGGTGCAGGTGCTGCAGCGCCTAATTGGCGTGGCTTTTAGGCATCTCGTGCGCCTGTCTTCGTATTTAATACGTGCATATGATGGAACGTTCTGCTCCCTCCTGTTCTCCTAAAACAATGTGGGGTCAGTTTACACGTATTTCTTTCTATTAATAATTCGTATGGGCGGATCTAAGGAGTAGAGAATGGTGACCATCCCCTTAAATTTTAAAAAAACTCACTAATCGCATAGACAGGTTCAAGGAGTGGAGGATGTGACCATCTTCCTTAAATTTTGAAAAAATTTACTATTTTAGTAGTTTTAATTTAAGATATTTTAAGATTATACATATTCGTTTTACTAATTTTTTTTAAAAAAAAACTAAGTATATGAACTTCTAAGAACTTATAAGAATAATTTTTCCCTCTTAAATTAAAATCATGTATTTGTTCCTGATTTTTCGAGACTAATTTTAGCATTTATTTGCATGTGATCCAATTAAAGTCAGACACAAAATTTTGTAAGAATATCAGTCTTGAAAAATTAATAGAACATAAGAGGTTTCGAACCTGAGATCCACTTATGCACGTCTCAATTAATATTTCGGGACTAATTTTACCATTTATTTGTGAGTGACCCGTAAAAAGTATTGAACTTAATATTTTGGAGGGAGCAATTAATTTCTCAAATTTCAGATCTTGACCACCGAATGAACCTCGGGGTTTTTAAAAACAAATTTGTTACACACTTAGGGCCCATTTGGTAACGTTTAGAATTTTCTATTTTTGTTTACAAAAAAATAAACAACATATTTTTGTTTATGTTTATAAAAAAAAATAAAAATAAAAACATGTTTGGTAACATAAATATTTGAAAAATGGTAGTTGGAGGTTACGGATGAATCCAATCAAAATTTGTTTACAAAACAAGTGAAAATATATTTTTTCTATTTCTTAAAAGTTTGTAAATTTTGAAAACTGTTTACAGTTTTTTAAAATCAAAAATAATTATCAAGCATGTTTTCGTTTACAGTTTACGAAAAAAACAAAAACAGAAAACAGAAAACATAAACGTTATCAAATGGCACCTTAATGTTAGGATTTGAACACCAATATTCGAACGCAAATGAAAGCAAAAATCATTATACATATCAAAGAAAAAATACGCAATGATATACGTGATTCGACACAACCTGCCTACATCTACGGGTGAGAAAAATAATCAATTATAACTTAAAATGTACAAATCCGATATCAAAAAAATCTCAAAACCCGACACCTGGCCCACAACCCGAGACATGAAACAAATCTCGTTTCCCTACTCAAAGGTTACTCTTGTGCCCCCAGTATTTTTTCATCTCTCTCTACATCTCTACCGCCTTAATTTACTCGCCACACAAATAACTAGAATTATAGAGTCTTATATATAGACAAACTTCACAACCCTAATCCCATATAATTATAAACCCTACATGTATTAGATTTCTTATGGATTCTTAAATTCAGTCCAGCCCAAATACATGTAAATAAAATTCTAATTATACGGATTCACATAATATAAGATATACACCCAACACTTAACAAGGTAAGTAAGTATGTTGTTTATTAATTTAAATTTAATCTCTATTACTAAATATATACTAATTTTACAATTTAAATTAATAAAAAATAAATATTATTTTCCACCTTATCTTATTTGTAATACAAATCAAAAGAATGTTGATGTTGATAGGCGACCTATGTGGCACTACTTTTTCTTTCTATTTGTAATTTAAATTTTTTTACATTTTTAATTTTAAATTCGTATTTTTATTTTTTTTATTTCAAATTCAAAATTTCTTTTTATCTTTGATTAAATATATATATATATATATGAAAATCACTTATTTTGTTACTTTTAATTTAAATTAAGTGTATACTTAATAAAATTATTTTAAATATTTACCTTAATAATTAAAAATATATATTTTATTTAAATTAATTTTATAATTAATTTGTATTTAAAATGCATTTAAACACAAATAATTACTAATTAATAAACAAAATACCACTCATTTTCTCTACCTTCTCTCCCTTCCAAAACAAGACATCAGATCACAGTTGTCGCTTTCTATTTTTTTCTCTCTCTCTCTCTCTCTCGCCCACAAACACCTGTGCTGATAAGTGACAGAGTTGCAGTGAGATTCCCTTGTTTGTAATATGTGCCATTTTTTTTATCTAATTTTTTATGACTTTTTTTTTATTGAATTTTTTTAAATATTAACTTAAATAAGTATAATGTTTAGATTTTTTTATTAAATTTAGCTCAAACGAACATACTTTCTAAATTTTTTAAGAAAAAAATTAAAAAATAAAAAATTTAAACTAAAATAAAAAAAATTCCAAAAAAAACTACTAATCTTTTTAGTCCGTTTTTGGATAGTATAAGGCTTTTTTGTTTCAATTTAAAATATTTTTTGATAAAATATTTTTTATATATTTTTTATTATTTAGTTTGATGAAAGCAACGTAGAATAATTATTTTTATAAAAATATTTTACATCAAAAGATCAAACCTTATTTACATACAAAAATAAATAAGTTATTTTTTATATTAGCAAAAAAAGTGGTAGTAGCGGCAGTGGCAATGGTTACGGGGTGACAATAGTGGCGATGGAGATGACGATGGCGGTGAGGGTGGTGGTAGGAGTGGGAAAGCGGCAACGATATTAACAACATCGCAGTAGAGGGTGATGGCAAAGGTGGTGTTGGTTGTGGTGGTGATAGTGTGGGTTGGAATAGAAATGATGGCGGGTAGGGGTGAGCGTGGAGGTAAGGTGGAAGTGGTAGCAAAGCGTGGAACGACGGTAATGATAGTAGTGGTGGAGGAGGCAGCTACAGTGATGTGATGATCATACTGGGATAGCGGTGGAAATAGCAGTAGTGGTCATGGAAGTGGTGGTGGTCGAGGAAGTAATGGTGGTGGTGCTGACAGCATCAACAATATTAGTCGCAGCAACAATAGTGGAAATGATGGTAACGGCAGTGACGATAGTACACGAGATGAGAGTAAAGTTGGATACAGTGGCAGTTGCATCGATATTGACGGTGATAGGGTATGAGGTTTGTGATGGCATGGTCGGTGATGGGGGAGGGATGGTGGTTGTGGTGGTGGCATGGACGGCGTTAATAGGAGAGGGATGGTGATGGTGGTGATGGTGGTGGTGGAGATGATTATGGTAGCGTATTTTGATTTAAAATTTTATACATTTAAAAAAAATATTTTTATGTATCAACCAAATACCCGAAAATAAAAAGACAAGATTGTTTTTTATAAAATCATTTTATGTAAAAAAAATATTTCTCATTGTAAATTATTTTAAGTCAAAACAAACGAAACCTAAAAATTTGTTTTTTTGTTTTTTTTTTTGTAAAGCAGTCGACTTGTAATTCATGTTGTTTGGCATCCCAAAAAAATTTAACTAACTTTTTTTATTTCTTCTATCAAGAAAAGGAGCTTATTCGCATACTATATACTATAATTTCTTGAATAAAATATCTATAATATCCTCTAAAAATGCTAGGCGAAGATTAAACTTAGAGTGGGGGTGAATAGATTTATCCAAGGTAAATTAAAAATTATTCAAACATAAACATTTAACATCCATGAAAGAAGACATAAGATATAATATGAAAACCCTTGGGAATAACCCTAGGATAAAAATCACGGCATCAACTCACAAAAACTTTTTACTATGAATAAAAAGGTACAAGTAAGAAGAACAAAGAATTTACACTCGTTACCCAAACGATAACTTAACTTCTTTGCTTGAATTAGCTCCCCGAGCTCCTCCTTGATTCCATAAATTTCAAAAGCTTGAACCTCTCAATCTTTGTAACCAGCGGCTCCGATGTGATTCGAGCAAGTGTGTGAGAAGACGTATGAAACGGGTGGTGAAATGATATTTGTGAGAAACTACACAATCTAGGTTATGAAAACACTCAAAGTGATTAAGAGTGCACCTGGATTGCTACCAAAGAATGTATATGGAGATGAGCAAAAATGGTTCAACAGGGAAGAAATAAAGGCTCACAATAAATGCCGACCAAACACTCTAGATGTTTTAAAAACGAAAAACATTAGCTATATATACTTATAGGGTTATTAGCAGAGATGATGGCACAAAACTGTGTCTAGGCACTTGAGTGCCTAGTGAGCACGTATTAGTGCTTGGGCGCTTAAGCATGCCGTAGGCGTTCAACGAGCGCCATAAAGCCATAACCCTAGAAAGAGCTCAAGCGTTGCTTGAAGCGCCCGAGCGGATAAAAAGCACTTGGCGAGCGCCTTACACTGAAAGAAAAGGGGAGAACACAATTCATGGCCAACACTCAAGCGCTTATTAGACACCTTGTGAGCGCACAACACTAGACAAAAGGCAAGCCCTTTATTGAAGGACCAGTGCTTAAGCGCTTCTCAAGCGCCTAGAGAGCGCCTAGAACTGGAGAAAAGCAAGGGGTCAGGAGAATTCCAGTGCTCAAGTGCTCCTTGAGCGCCTAACGAGCGCTAGCCATGAAAGAGTTACAGTGACTTTTAAAAACCCAACGCTCAAGCACTTTAAAAGCGCCTAGCTAGCGTTGTTTACTTGAAAAACTAAATGGTCTCCTAGACAGAAGGCGCTCAAGAGCTTAGCTAGCGCCTTGTGAGCGCTACACACTGAAGAAGAACAGAAGTCTAAGAAAAAAACTAGCACTCAAGTGCATTGAGAGCGCTTAGCGAACGCATGCTAAGACATTCCAGCGCTCAAGCGCTTACCGAGTGCCTAACAATCGCTAGCCACTGGGAGCAAGGCGCTCAAGTGCTTCGCGAGCGTTCCCTACTTGAAACCTGATGCTCGAGCGCTTGGCGAGCACTGCCTACTGGAAACCTAGCGCTCGAGCGCTAGCTACTGTTGGGCTACAAAAGAGAAAAGCATGCACAAAAAATGCAAAATAAGAAACGAGAACCGCTACCCAACACAAACAGAAAAAATGGCTCACTTACAAACTTCAGCGATTTTGTTAAATACCTGAAAATTGCTAATTACATTAACACCCTCAACTAAAAAATTAACTCTACTCACAAAAATAAAAATAACGTATACAAATATTTAAAGCACTACAACTTAAAAGCAAAAAAGAAAAAAAAACTACCATAAAAAATTATCTCAAACAATCTAAAATTTTTCCTATTCTTTTTTGTAAAAAAATAAACCAATAAAAAACTAAATTTTTTAGACATCTCAAATAGGGCCTTGTTCGAAAATTACTAAATATTAAATGATGCTTTTATAATCCAAAGAATAACAGCCATAAGTCTTGTTTATTTTTTTTGAAGGAATTAAAGACACTGACTAGTTATGGGTGCTCAAGATACAAATTTAAAATGATCATAACAAAAATTAAAATATTTTTTAAAAAAGTGTATACTACAAAATCTTTCTTCGCCATGCGAGTGATATGCCTGATTTTTTTTTGGTTTGAGGAAGGACAAAAGCCTAGGGAAGGAGAGGCTAGAGTATCAAACCTGCAACCTAATGAACTTCCTTACAAGGTCCTACCACTCACGCTACATGGCGAGTTTGACATGCCCGATTTAAAGGCGTCGACCCATATACAGAAAAATTAATTATTGAGTATTTTTAAATTATACGATAAATTACACTTACCTCTCATAAGGTTTCTAACAAAAATAGAAATACCCTATCTGCTTTCTGAAATATCACTAACATCTCTTATAAGTGAAAAAAGTAAACTCTGTTTAATTTTTTTATAAAATACGTAAACACCCTTCTTAAAAACAAGTGCCTGTATGCCTACAACAGTTGCCAAATGGAGTTCCTTGAGGAGAGTTTGTCGAGGCTAGGGTTACAAAAGAGCTTGGCCTGACCTTGAAGATGAGATCGACTGGTGGAACAAAACGGCCAATGTCGCGCTTCGAATTCTATTCCCCAGCGAATGTCGCCTATGTGATCGCATCTTTTTTGGCTTCTTCACAGCCGACCTCTCCTTCATGGAGGTATACAGGGTATCAAAGATCTAGCCCTTGAATTTTGCCAACGCGGTCACAATAGGTGGTAGAGAGCCAGAACGATTGTTCAAGGTCCTCGACTTATCCGAAACCATTCGCGATCTAATCCCTAAATTCGACGTTACTGTGTGTTCATCATAAACGAAGTGATTATAATATGGAAACGCTTAGGAGAAACAATCAGAGAGATATTCATGAAATTAGAGAATCTAATCCGTTGAGATCCAGTACTAGAGAGTCCAAGTCAAAAATTAGAAAGTGCTTTATTGGTGCAAATGGCTTAGATTATGGAGTTATTAGAAAGTACTTTTGAGTCTAAGTCAAAAATTTATAGGGACCGCACTTTGTGCTCTTTGTTTATGATGAACAATGGAAGGTACATTGTTCAAATGGTGCATCAAGAGCCTTAAGAAAGAAGCTCAAGTTATTAATAATGTTTCTCAAAATTTTGAAGAGAAAATGATTCTCAAATCTCAATCATGAATTCTATTTTTTCAAATTGAATGGGAACTTTGTGAATACCAACGGGAGATTTTGGATTCGAATTCAACTTGAAAAGTATTCCATTTAACTTTAAATTGTCCAATGAGTGGGGATATAATATTAGAGAGAGAGAGTGATATATATATTTATATATATATATATATATATAGAGAGAGAGAGAGAGAGAAAGAGAGAGAGACTAACCTGCCAAAAACAAGGGCAAGGAACATTTCTGAAACCTACTAATAATAATAAAAAAATGAGAACATCAGTAATGAATTAGAAAAAATCTAACTTTCCAAATCTAACTTTCCCGTTATATAAGTGACAAAAGTTTAATTTGAGACAGACAACTAAACTAGAAGGGAGAGTAGTAATATTTTATAAAATAGAGGGTATTTCTATTTTTGTTAGAAAATCTCAGTGAAGGTTAGTGTAATTTTCCCCAGAACATATTGTTTCATTCTCTTCCCTAATTAAACAAAAGCAGACTAGCATTTTTCCACCCTAAATGTTTTTTTTACTTTTGCCATTAGGTGAAAATTGTGGACAAACTTGTACCAATTTAAAATATATATTTCAAACTAATATTGATATTATAATAAGAATTTTATCAAAATGAATCTGTTAGGATATTTGGACATTAGTTTTGTTCATTTATATTTTGGCAAATCTGTGACAAACTGTTCTTAATCTTATTCTTTAATATTTGACATTTGTTCTTGTGAGTTTGGTATAATATGTCGTGGGGTATTAAATAGTACAAGAAAAGGAGCATCAAAAGATCAATTTCTGCAACATAGTTATAACCACTCAACAGACCGCTCGACAGGTCGAGCGGTTTAAAGGGCTTCTCAATTTCCCGCCTCTTCTAAAAAACTGCTGCAAGACAAACTTCACCGCTTGAGCAGTTCTATACGCGAGACACACTTAAAATCAACTAGGGTTTTTGTGTTGCGGAGTCTTTTGAGTAGATTATCAAGAGTTAAAATCTGGAGGAGGACTCCATCAGCAGTTGAAGTCCGATGGTAGATTTCAGTGACGATCGAGCACAGTTTGATATACGCAGATTCGGTAAGATAGGTTTACTACAGTACGTTATTGATTCAACAGGGATTGTAAGATTTCTTGTAATCAAAACTCGTCTTTAGTGCGTGATTTCTCTAGACCTAGTTTGGTCTCACGATTTTTATCCATTTTGGAATTTTTTATATAAAAATCGACGTGTTATATGTGATTGTTTATTTTCTGTTTGTGTAATTGCTATATTTTATTTGCATTGTTTGGCATTGAATATCGATTAATGCAAATCAATCTACAAATAAGATTTTTCAATTGGTACAAGAGCATGTTCACTTTGTTAATTTTTTTTAAAAGTGTGATCCTACGATTGATTTACAATAATAGATTTTTTTAGAGAAGGCATCTCGACCAGTAGACCTCCACTCCTTGAAGGATCTAATTATTCGTTTTGGAAAGTACGTACGAGAACCTTTTAAAATCTATTGATGAACGATTTTGGCTTACCGTTGTAAAGGGATACACGTATCCCACTGTGGTTGTTGACGAAAAAATTATCCCTAAGCCCTCGGCTAGATGGGACAGAACAAATTTTGAGGATGGAGGCTGGAATAGTAAAGTCATGAATGTTATTTTTAGCGGAGTCACACAAGAAGAATTTTGTAAAATTAGTACGTGTGACTTGCTTAAAGAAGCATGGAATACTCTTTAAGTCACTCATAAAGGAACCTAAACTGTAAAAGTCTCTAAACTTTAGCGTCTTACTAAAAATTTTGAAACCCTAACCATGAAAGACGATGAGAAGTTTAACGATTTTTACACAATTTTAAATGATATGGTGAATATCTCTTTTAATATTGGTGAAAAAATTTCTAACTCTAAAATTATTCAAAAAATTCTTAGATTTTTTACCCGAACATTTCCAACCAAAATTGAAAGTAATAGTAGAGAGTAAAGACATTGACTCTGTTGCTGTTAAAAGTTTAATTAGAAACTTGCAAACTTATGAACTAAATTTTTCAAAATTACAAGGCTTCTAAAAATTTGACGTTTTCTTCGCCTCAATGTATTGCTAGTGATTCTGATAATGATTTTGACCCTGAAATGATGGCTATTTTATAAAAAAAAAATTCAAAAACTTTTTAAAAAATAAAAAGCTTAATGAGGAAGAAAAATTAGAAATGAAAAACGGAAAAGATAAAATAAAAAATGTGTCCAATTTTATTAAAAAATGATCGAAAGGCTAAATTTTTTACATCAAATACTATGAATGCAAAGTATATGGATATATGACTAAAAAATGTCAAAACTTTCTTAAAAGAAAGCAAAAGTGATTCATAGTCACTTAGGATGACGAGAGTGAACTAGTTATAAGTAATGAGAAGGAGCCTGATTATGGATATGACAATGCTATTACCTTTGCTGTTCTATTCAAGAAGGAGACACCAAATCTGATGATGGAAACATTGTCAGTAACTCTGGTGAAAATGAGGGGGAAGATGTCAGTGACATAGATGAAAGTAAAGCTCTTCAACATGCTTGTGACAAGCTTTATAATGAGACATATTTATTAACCAAACAAAATATAAAATTGGTTAATAAATTCAAACACTATGAAAAAGAAGAAGAAAGTGTCAAGAAAGAGCTAACTAAGTCTTAAGCCTTTGTAGGAAAGTTAAAGTCTGATAAGGAGACCTTATGTGAAAAACTTGTTTAGTGTGAAAAAGAAAAGAATGACCTATTTGATTTGATTCAGACCAGAAAGACCAAGATAGATGCCCATGAGAATGAATTGTGTGCTTGTGTTGATTCAGAGAAAGTTCTTGAATTAAAATTGGTTAAGTTTGAAAAAGATCTATTAAATTCTCAAGATACTTTCAAGAAATGGAATGTAGGTACACATGCTTTGGATGAAATGATAAAAAAAAACAAAAAGCTATAGCGGACAGAACATGATTTGGATTCACTGGAGGTACGATTGGAAATGTGTCCAAATGAAAAGAAAAAACTAGGCAGCCAACTCAAACTAAAACAACACCGATCTTCGAAAAAAGTGAAATGGGTAAAGGGAATGCAAAAGAGAAAATTTAGACTGGTAGAACCACCATTTCACATGGTGATGTAAAGCAATCAAATTTTTTTCCATTTGTCATCATTGCGGTATTCCTGGTCATGTACATCCAAATTGCATGAAATTGAGAATGAGGTATGCTTATAAGGTTTTTGTACCTAGTTGTTATCACCGTGGAATAAAGGGACATTTCAGACTCTACTGCACTAGACTCCTTGACCAAAATAGATTCAGGGTTGACTTGCCGCATTGACCTAGGAAAGCTTGGACTTCGCTCCTAGAAGCTATGCCTTTTAAAACCTAGAAAATTTGGGTTTAGAAAAATGATCTAGGTTGCATTCTTGCAAGTCAAAATCCATAGTTTTTGTTTAGGCAATTTGTTTGAGTCATGTCGTTTTTGATTTTTTGTTTTGTTTTTCTTAGATTGGGTTTTTTTAGAATCCTAATTTAAATTTTAAACAAATGTGGGAGACGTCATTAAGATGTGAATATCGGTGTTTGTGCATTATGATTATCTTCGACTAAAATCCCCTTGTCTTGTCTTTGAGATTATGTACACCTTTTGAATTCTGGTCACTTTTGTTCATATTGTTCTGAAACGTCTTTAGAAACAATTATATTCTGTACAGCTCTTGAATGCTGATAGATGTAGGGATCCTCCGATCTTGGGATCAAATTTATCTATGGGTCTTTCTTACTTTCAGTTTTTCTAAGTGTTCCTCATAGTGGTGATCCACAAGAACTTAATGTTTAAACTTTCTCTTTCTTTGGATTCTGTTTGTTTGGCTTAAGAAAATGACTTCTTATACGAACCTTAATTTTTTGTTCGCATTAGTATAAAAGTCGCCGATGAAAGCAAGAAAAAGAAAAAGAAAGAAATTGTTTGAAGTCTTTAGTTGAGGGAGAATTATTCTGTAAAGTAATCTTGGTCTAAGCTGGCTTGACTTTATAAAACTCTTGAATTTTGATGTGTAAATGTGACTCAGCAATATTGATCTAATATAGAATTTGATCTTGGAGTCTGGAAGATATTTCAAGACACACACACACACACTTCTTTATATGGAATCACCTCTAATTATGTTCCTCCGTATATAAATATAGGATATTTCGGACTCATTGTATGTTCCAATCTCCTTAATTAGATTTTGTGGTTTTAAACGTATAAAATGTGCATGGGTCTTGTATTTTTTTAAGCGAATTCTTCGTTATCTTAAAGTAACACGTGGATTTGGCCTTCTTCTTTGCAAATCCAACTCCTTTCAATTACAAGCCTTCTTAGACGTTGATTGGGCTGGATGCATGGATGACCACAAACCTACTGGTGGCTATGCCATTTATCTAGTTACAATTTGATCTCTTTTTCTTCATGAAAACAGCGAACTGTAGCACATTCATCCATTGAATCTAAATATAAAGCGTTGGTTGATGCTTTTGCGAAAATCTCTTGGCTAACCTCCTTGTTACATGAGCTTGGAAAACATTTATCACCAACACTCATCCTCTAGTGTGATAATCTTGGTCCTACATACTTGTCAGCCAATCCTGTCTTCTATGCTAGAACAAAACATGTTAAGATTGATTTCCATTTTGTTCATAATAAAGTGGCTCGCAATGAAATATAAGTTTAATTCATTTCGTCCAAAGATCAAATTGCAGATATTCTCACTAAGGCATTATCTTCCATTTCATTTCACAATTTGAGAGACAAGTTGCAAATCCAATCGTTGGATTTTGCACCTTGAGAGGAGTTGTTGAGATAAATTCATTTGAGTTCAAATATGTTATTTTCAAAACTTTCTTATCTTATTTGTACATGTAATCTCATCCTATTATAAATATAATATTTCTCTCAATAATATTGAATGAGAAAAAAATATTCTATTCATAAATTTGTGAGCAATACATTCAACAATATCCAACACCCAAGTGTCATTGGAGGGACCATCATTAAAAATGCAAATGGGTGCTCAATAAACTCTTGGATAAATAATATCTAACATTATTTTTACAAATTGCATTGAAAAAAAATACATACACTTTATAGTTTGCTCTATGTTCACATAAATTGTCGGTTTCACTCCGAGCAATAAAATGAAATCTACTGTGAGTAAAGGTCATGTTTGGTGGTGGGATAAAAAGGAGGAATGAGACTATTTAAAAATAGCTTTATATATAGCCATATTTCAGAAGCAATAGGAGAGGGTTAAAAAAATCTCCCAAACTAATTTATCCCATGTTGTGAGGACTATTCCAATCCCATTAGGGAGATGGGTGAATTTGTCAAGGAATTAAAAGTGCGTGTTTGGTGCACATAAAAAGTATAATTCCATTAAAATTATATCAAATCAAAAAACATATATATTATTTATTAATAAGTTATCCTACTCTCAATTAAATATCATTCGGTATAAAAAATATTACACTAATAATTCAATTCATAATACTCTAGACACTAATAAAATAAATACACTGAAAATACTTATTAAACCAAACGAGTCTAATGTGTAAAACATGGGTATATGTAGCATTGTAACATTACTGAATTGTATTAATATTTTACAACAAAAATCATTGTTAAAAATGTATTTATTATTTTTTTAATATTATAATGAGAACCTATACTATCCTAGTCCAAGGAATAAAAAAACGGGAATCACCCTCAACCGCCTATCATGGGACTTAAACCTACAACCTTCATGATGAAAAGTTGGAGCGATGCATTAGGCTTAGTGTCACAGGGTTAAAGTTTTTGCCGCAAAAGTTTGCAAGTGATGGCACTAAGTTACAGCAGCATTTAGTCTCAGCTAAGATCGATGATAAAAACACACATGAGAAACTGAATATAAGCACTCGAAATTATAAGAACAAGTCTCAAGTTTTAATTAAACACCAAGTAAAATACAAGAAAAATACCTTAGGCAATACTCACGCCACTTTTCTTGTGCTAAGCATGGCAAGGTCATGCCTATTTATAGGCACACAACAGTTACAAGCAGTTACTAGCAATTATCTACAATTGATATCCTCAACTGCTAGACAAATGTGCAGAATAAATGAAAGACCCACGCTTCGACACTTGTCACAAATAAAGAGTCGTCAGCAAAGGCTCCTAAAACTGCTAATAACCACCCATGATGTCCTGGAGCACGCCACATTGTGCTGACATATTGATCAGGTCATGTTCTCAGGAGATAACTGCCCATGTTGTGCTGGAGTATGGGGTTGGCCATGCACAAACATAGGTCAATAATTATAACAACCTTGTCACATGCAAGACATACCCCCAAGTGTGCCACGCCACTGGGACTGTGCTGAAGTAGTATCAGCTGCCTAGCTAGTGCTAGTTCTAGTGCCTGCTCATGTCTGCTATATGCCAAACCCAACTGCCTGCTTGTATTGACCTACAAGTCATATGAAGTATCGCATCCAAGCACCGAGAATTGGGCCTTCACATGCCAAGTATTTTTGTCATTCTTGTCTAAGGGTCGAGTGACAAACACATTGTCACATAACCACCCCGATTAAAGAGACATGCCCTCGTTATGCTGCTAAGGATTGACAGCAATGCAAGGTGCAACCACATGCCACCTGAGACACCGCCGTGTCAGGGTGCCAACACTTACCTACAAAGGCTTGGCGTAATCAATCATATTAAGATTAATTATTTATATTTTTCATTAATCAGTGCTTACTAAATAGTAATTAACCATACGTCTCTTTATATGTGACAGTGAAGTACTCAGTCAACGTACAATTCAATTATTGATTTTGAATTTGTCTATGCATTTTAATTGTGAGTCATAAGGGTGTAATTTAGGCCCAGCAGGCTCGTGCCAAATTTTTAGGCCGGATTGGGCTTTTTCGTCAAGGAGTCGACCCAGACTCTAGGGGTATCGGGCTCAGGCTCGGGCCTGACTTTGGGGGGGCTTTTAATTTTTTTGCTTTTTTTTCTTTTTTTGTTTAACTTGTTATATATGCTTATAATTTTATTACTTTCAAAGTTATTTTGTTTATAAATTTATAATATAATGTTAGTTTACTACTTTATTAGTAGCAGTTAATATATTAACATTAGTTTACAAGTTATAAATTTGTAGTTTATTATTAATTATTTCTTATTACCTATTAGTTTATTATTTACTTTTTATTATGATGTTATAATTTATTAGTTTATAAGTTTATTAGTTCATACTTCATAGTTTATATTAGTTAATAAGTTTATAAGTTTATAATGTATTATTAATTCATTAGTTTATTTAAATTTATTAGTTTTTATAATTTATAGTTTATTATTAGTTATAAAGTTATTAACTTATTAGTTTATTATATAAGTTTATACTTTATTTGTTTATTAGTTTTTATATTTATAGTTTATAATTACTTTACAAGTTTATAGTTTATAACTTTATATTATTAATTTATTATAAGTTTAATAG
>JAULJZ010175674.1:0-23441 GCA_032270985.1 Heliamphora pulchella
AATTGTCAAATATGAATATAGTATTGGCAACTATATCCATATGTATATAAGTGCATTATTATAACAATTAACAACATCAATTAGTTGTAATTGCCAAAAATATATTAGCACTATTTAATGAATTAATGAAAAATAACAATGTACTTAGTGTAGAAGTGTAACTAAAAAATTAATTAAAATAATTAAATTACATGAGGTAATGTAAACAACAAGCAAGTTTAACTACATAAATGAAGAAAGTACATGAACTGAATTTTGAATTTTACCCGATCACTCCAAAAGAGATGGAATGGAGTTAAGAAGGATCGGGGATCCAAACAAAATACATGAATTGTTTAGGAATCCTCAAGTTGGGGGAATGTGCTTCAATGGTCCAATCATCGAGTAGTGATCCAAGCAAGGCTTTCAATGTAGGCGTTGGAGGTTCAAAACTCGGTATTTCGGCAGGGTTTCAGCGTCAGGACTCGAAATTGCTCGGCAACTCGGCAGAGCTTCTCGCACTAAACCTCTCTCTAATTTTTCTTGTCGTTGAAAACGTACCAGGGGTACGGTATTTATAGAATTCTTCAACCAATGAGGTGTTGCCACGTTTTGGAACATGCTAGGGCATTTGAAGTTGGCAGTCGCCAGGTCATGAGTTGGCGGTCACCATGTTTAAAAAGGTTTCACAAGGTTCTATTGGCGGTCGCCACAGTTGAAGTTGGCGGTCACTATGTTGGTGGTGGCGGTTGCTATTTTTGGTTAGGATTTTCAAGAGGTTCTATTGACGGTCGCCACAATGAACATGGCGGTCGCCACATTGGGAATGACATGCATAACAAGTTATTGATGGTTCAACAAAATTTCATTGGTTTAAAGGTTTTGGGTTCAAATACCGAGCTTGGATTACTTCCCGAGGATCGAACTAAAGCACTATTCTACCTGTTTTCATTATCGGATTCACCTAAGATTGGGCGGGGTCTAATTAGGGTGTCTACAGTTGCCCCTCTTTGATATAACTTGTATAGCAACGCGTGATACGTGTTATATCAAAGATCCAGAGACAGCAGCAATTTGACCGAGCCGTCAATCTTAGGCCACAAGTACAGAAGCATACATATGATGTTGGTCATAGTCGAATTTTCATCGAGCTGCCTACATACCCATTTGCTAGAGATCAGGCCAAAACGTAGTTCTTGGGGTAAAAAGCAAGATGCAAGACAAGAACATGATGCAGATGCTAATATGAATGAATGCTAACATGACGCAAATACTGGTGTAACACATAAATGTGATTTGAACAAATCCTAGAGATCGAGTCAAGATCTAAAAAAAAGCATGAATGGGTGAGTCAAAGATCGAATTAAGATCTAACAACTCAGCTGGGATAAAATAATTAAAAGGATCGAGTTAAGATCCAAGAAATTATCTTAAACGAGAGAGCAACAACGAATTGATTGGTCGAGTTAAAACCTAACAATTCAAAACGATAGTGAGATAAAAATAATCAAAAGCCAAGTTATGGCTTAAAATTATTCGTACCGGGAAGAATAACCATGAATTAATAGGTCGAGTTAAGACCTAAAAATTCGAGATGAAAGCAGGATAAAAATAACTATGAACGATGAGGATTAAAGCAAAAATGCACAAATCACACAAAATTATTTTTATTTTTAAACACAGTTTGAAATATTTTTGGAAAACACCCAAGATTTTAAAATTATTTTTGAAAAACTCTCAAGATCATTTTTTTTAGAAGAACACACACACAAAATAAAAAATTAAAAATTTTATGTTTTCTAAAAATTATTTTTGCTAATAAAACAAAGCGAAAGTAATCTATAATAAATACAATAATAAAATAGACACACAATAGGAAATAAAATAAATGCATACAAAATAATAAAAAGATAAACAAAACATATATTAAAAGCCCCAAATAGCCCCTCTCAAACCCCAAAACGTCATGATGATTTTCTGACATGGCGGTCACCAAGATTGCCGTGACGTGACGGTTGACATGTTGGCGGTTGCCAAGACTAAATCCTTCTGACATGGCGGTCGCCGGGTAAAAACCCTTCAAACATGGTGGTCTCCATGTGTTGCTTCGCCAACATGGCGGCCGCTACAAACGGAGGTGGCAACCGCCACTTCCGAACGTACATATGGTCTCCCAGGCACGCAGGTGAAGTTTCATTCTCTCATATCTCACTCTCTCTCTAGCTCTTCGTTCTCTCTCACCTCTCTCTCAGAACTCCTCACTTCCCTTACCTTTGAGCTTTCTCTTGCTCCTTGCTTCTTATTATTCGCACGATGTTTACCCTTTTATTTGTGATTCGCTTTCTCTTCATGGCGGGCCAAGGCCAGGGAGACGATGATTTAGGGGCACGACGGGGCCCTTCTGCTACCGGGAGTTTCTCTGTGGGGACTCTTGGAGGTACGACCACCAGCTTTCCTGCCAGCGGGGTCACCACCACGCAGCCCATTGCTGTGATGGATGCTCTCGTGCTTGAAGTAGAGCATGCCTCCCGTCACGTAGCCGAGGAGGAGGTACGAGCAGCTGCCGAGGCACAGGCGGCTAAAGATGCTACTGCGCGCTGAGGCCGCGATGGCCAATTTCCTGGACCTTGATGCTGGGGAGGGCCATCCAGCGCCTTTTGATCCACATACATACGCCTTGGTTCCTCATCGCTTGCTTCCAGGTGGGATGAGGCGATACGAGCCACCCACAGACTCAATTGCTGTCGATGTACTTTTGCGGAAGCTCGACCACCACATCTCTCGCCAGCGACCTTCGGTATTATCCAATCCTTACAGTTTTAATACCAAAGCATGTTATATCGGTATATCAAGCGTAGACGCATGCATAGGATCCCCCGGATGATATGTGATGATGTATTTTAATATGATGATGTTAATGAATGATTTTTGATGATGTGGATGATATGTGATATTTGGGATTTAAACTCAGCTTAGGTACCTATACAATGGCGATTAAAATAGTAGGGATGCTAGGTTTTGAACAAACAATAAAAGGCTTGAATTTTTATTTTTTATATTTTAGGAAAAACATAAAAATTAAGGGGGGAAAGTTCTGTTTTTATTTTTGAGGCATGAAAATTAAAGGGTAATTTTTTATCAAAAATCCTAAAATTAGAGGCAATTTTGTCAAAATTTCTAAAAATTTTGGACTTTTCAAAAATCACAAACTCTAGGAAGTCTAAGGGGTATTTTTTTTTGTGAAAATCTAAAAAATTAGAAAATTTCTTGAAAAACCTTAGAAAATTTTGAAAATTTTTTAGAAAATTAGAAGTTTTGGAAAATCTTAAAAGATTTAGGAAAGTCTTAGAAAATTTTGGACCAAGTAGAAGATTTTAGGAAAAATTTTTGAAAAATCCTAGAAATTTAGAAAAAATTTTGGAAAATCTTAGAAATTTTTTTTAAAAAAAATTTGGAAAATCCTAAGAAAACTTAGGAAATTTTTTTTTTAAAAATAAGGAAAAGAAAGAAAATTTTTAAAAAATCAAAGAAAATTATTCATAAGTCTTAGAGAATTGGGGAAAATTTTTAGAAAATCAGGGAGAGAGATGCAAAATACAAATATCAGAGGAGAGAAAGCTTTTTTTATTTTTTTTATTTTTACTTTTTTTATATGGGAAGAATGAGTAACACAAAATGATAGAAATTTGGCTGGCGCGCTAGAGCTTTAGGGTTCCTAATCTTTTACTAGGACGTACAAAAATCAAAGGATCGTCACTTATACACGAACCTAGGGTTAGGGTGCCTAGTTTTCTAGGGTTTGGAAGAATCGAATGGTCGTCACTTACACACGAGCCTAGGATTAGAAAGATTTTCCTGGCATACCAGAGTTTAGGGTGCCTAGTTTTTTAGGGTTTAGAAGAACCGAATGGTCATCACTTACACACGAACCTAGGATTTTTATTGCTCTCAGATATTTTTCTGCACTTTACTTGGTTGACCTACTCTTTATACATTCTCTGCTTGTTTTCTTCTTTTCAGGCTGGTCACTATGTAAGGGACTTCGGAAGTTCTGTTTCTAGGGAGATATTGGAGTGGTACGATGCCCTCCCTATTCCTTACCGGGCCTATGTTGATGCCTCCGATTTTGCTCGATTCATACTCCTGTTGGGTAGGACGAGCAATGATCGGGTCTGGCTAACGGCCCTAGCGAAGTGGTGGTGGGATACCACCAATACCTTCCACTTTACCACTTTTGAGGCTACTATGACGCCTCTTGACTTCTCCATGATCACTGAAATCCGGGTCGGCGATGCCCCTATTCCATTTGACCTATCTGTCGCCCGTTTTTCTAACGCACTACTGTACTTCTTCGGGGCCATTCCAGCACAAATGGACAGAGACCGAGTCCGATATACCTGGTTTTTTGAGTGATTCAAACATTTCCACTGCACCAAGCCCTGCCATTTCGAATGGGTCGCCCGAGGCTTTCTGATGTATATGTTCGGTACCTCCTTGTTCGAGAATAAGGAGAATACCGTTTATTTGCATTACTTGGGCGCCCTAGCTCGTGTGGACCGAGTCGCTTCATTCGGCTGGGGAGGAGCTGCCCTCGCTACTCTCTACATCTTTATGAGGACTCTCACTCAGTTCCCCCAGGAGCTTAGCATCGGGGGATACTGGAGGGTTTGGGAGGTATGATTTAGTTTCGATCATCTTTCCATTCATTTCTGTTTTCCCATTATCTGCTCACTGACATCTTCTCATTGCAGCTTTGGACTTATGAGTTCCTCGGGCTGCATGTCCTAGCGAACTCTTCTGCGGACCCTCTAGTCATTCCCTGAGCGGCCCGGTGGTCCTGAGGCCTAAAGGGGAAGAAGGCTGGAGGGATGGACATCGACTGATTTCAGGTCTCTTTGGACCGGCTGACTCCTGACCAGGTATCTTTAATTCCTTCTAGGCTTAAAGGAAAAGAAGGCTGGAGGGATGGACATCGACCGATTTCAGGTCTCTTTGGATTGGCTGACTCCTGACCAGGTATCTTTAATTCCTTCTTACTGCATTATACTGTTGGCTGTTGTTCACTGCACCAATCATTGTACCGTTCACTGCACTATTTACTGCACCGATCATTGTACTGTTCACTGCATTGTTCTTTATTCTGGTCATTGATCACTATATACTGTTCATCATACTGTACTATTTACTGTTCTTTGCATTGTACTGTACTTTGAACTGCTGCAGGTCCACTTGGATGTCTGGAGGGGAGTGGAGGATCGAGCCGACGCAGACCTGATGTACAGCCGGGATATCGCTTCGAGATGGATCTTGCTGGAGGGTCCATTCGGATGGGAGTATTATCTTGGCGAGCATGTGGTTTGTTAGTTGCTCGGCCTGGATCACTTCCGTATATTGGTGGTTCCTCCAGTCCATATGCGTCGGACTGATCTCCTAGGCCACGTTGACCTCCTTTTGGAGACGGTGGGGACACATGCATCAGAGCTACTAGCGGCCAAGGGAGACTACATTGCTTGGGCCCGGGCCCATTTACTGGGATCACTTGGACCCGGCACAGCTGCCCTAAGTGGTGGGAGGATGAGACGGATGCCAGAGGATGAGGGAGCTGGTGTTGGTGTAGCTGCTGATGCTGGAGCAGGAGCTGCCGCTGCTGCTACTGGGGGAGCTGGACTCAGAGCTGCTGAGATACCCTGGACTGTGCTGACCATCATTGCTGGGTATCCTTTCGATATCCCCATTCCAGTTCCTCCGATTTCGAAGTTCAAGCCATTATATGCTCAGGTTCATTCTTTTCCTCACTACTTTCCTTTCTGCTTTTTATTTAAACTGCTTAGTTCTTCACTCATTTTGACAGGCAGATCAGGCTTGGCTTGATCGTCACATGCTGGTAATGAGTGGCATGCGGACTTTGATTTGCCAGTAGGATGCTGCTCTGCGTGCAGCTGGGGTTCCTTTTATCCCTCTACCGGTGCGTATCTTTTTCTTTGGTCTCGGTTCCTTTCCATATCGTTTTCTTACTTTTTGTCTCTTTTGACAGCCACCTATGGCTGCTGCTACTCCACCCCAGGCTTCTACTTAGCCTCCTGTTCCTGCTCCAGCTCGAGGCCATGGGTCCCGCGCTACTTCCTCCCGGGCTCGTTCTAGAGGATCCATTTCATCTGCTTGGAGCTGATCTAGAGTCATGTCCTCCTCCTTCGATAGTGATGCCGGTGATTATTTTGAGAGACTTTTTGAGGATATTAACTCGGAGGAAGTTGGTCCGTCTTCCCGTCGGGTCTGCCTGAGACACCAGAGAGAGAGAGAGAGAGAGAGAGAGAGAGAGCTTCCCCCTTTACTTTCATATACACTTTATTTATTTTTGGTTTTCATGGGCCTGCGTGCCCCAGCTTGATACTGTTATGGGCCTGCGTGCCCCTGTTATTATTTATTGGGCCTGGATGCCCCAGCTTTTACTCTGATACATCTTACCACCTTTTGTTGCATTTTGGGCCTTCGCGCCATTTATTGCTTTATATTCATTTACTTATATGGTTCTCTTTCACTTATTACCAAAACTGTTATGAATGTATAATATGAACGCCAAAATCTATAGAGAATGCAGAACCACAAATTGATACATGTTTGCTACCTTTTAACATGGCGGTCGCCAGAATCAATATGGCGGTCGCCATTTTCCATAAATGATGACATGGCGGTCGCCTGGTCAAAGGGATGATGTCACTGTACGGTTTCCTTCCATGTTGGCGGTCGCCCACTCCAAGTTGGCGGTCGCCACTTTAATGGTACTTTTTTTGCTTTTTTGATCTCCAGCCTTTCCTTGCTTTATAAATACAGCCCCGGAGGCCCCATTTTCTATTGTTCTGACTCATATGGCTAACCCCATTTCTTCATGGATTGAGGCTTTCTCCCATATCGAATGTTTAAACTTTGCCCCTTTCGGCCTTAATGCCCTTTTCTCATTGATGACCGTGAGGATTAACAAGCCTTTACTGATGGCTGTTACACAACTGTGGGATCCTCAGTCTCACGTATTTCAGTTTAGCTTTGAAGAGCTATGTCCCACTGTGGAGGAGTTTGCTACTATCTTGGACTTGACTCCACGGAGCTCCGTTGTGGTTCCTACTTTCTTTCTTTCGACTCGTTAGCAGGTGATACAGCTCTGTGGCTTGTCTAAGATGGAGACCTCTCTTCTGACACAGGATGACTGTCTTGATATACCTTGGATTATTGACAGATTCCATTCTACCGGTGACCTCAGTGACCTCAGTTTTCAGTTGCGGTGACGTTATGCTCTTTGCCTCTACCTTCTTGCCTGGTATCTTTTTGTTCCTTCTGACAGGCGAGTTAGTTGTACATTGGTTGACATCGTGGGTCAGATGTGGATGGGGAAGGACTTTGTACCACTTGTCTTAGCTGAGACACTACTAGGTTTAGATGCTGTCCATCGTGGTGAGACCACTATTTTTACTGGCAGCCCCTTACTTCTTCAGGTAAACTTCAAACTTTTATCAGACTTCTGTCATATTGTAAGGCTCTTCCTTCACCGTTCTAACTCTTGCTGTAGATTTGGCTGATGGAGAAGGTAAACCTTGTACAGAAACCACCTACTGATAGACACAGTGCTGCATCTTTCCTTTACTGCCCCTATTATCATATATGCGACACTGAGGTAGCCTGGCGACAGTACCTCTCATCCCTGACTGGCCTAAATATCACCTGACAGTACCCCTGGTGGCGAATCCCTACCATGACTCTGACCACCATGGATCATCCTGGTATCTTGCTGATTGGTCTGCGTCAGACTACTTTTTATTACACCTATCGGATCATGCGGCAGTTCGGTCACAATCAGATCATCTTTCCCAGTATCTAAGGCCGTTTATTCTCATCTACACTACGGGCTCCATTTCTAACATTATATCAGGATGCCTAGCCATCTCGTTCATGGATGGAGATGCAGGAATTGCAACGTCCCAAGCTTTCCATTAAGTTTAAGACATGGCTGAAGTAGGATCGAGAGAAGAAAGATAGAGAAGAGGAGAAACAGACAACAAAAAGGAGAAAGACTTGAGAACTTTTGCTTTGTTTTGTAAAATTTCATAGCTTTCTTTTTCATTTTGTTTGTATTGTTTGGGACTTACGTGCCATTCCTTTCATTTTCAAAAAAAAAAAAAACTTTGTAACTCTGATCAAAGTAATGAAAACTCTGACTTTATGTTTTAGATGGTTTAAATTTATCTAAACTTTTTTTTTTCAATCCAATTAAATGACTTTATTACCGAAATCCAAAAGTTAATTTTCGTTGGTTTCACTCAGATTCTAAGATGGTTAAAAACAAAGAATGTGGCCGGACTTCTTAAAAGAAGCTACCTACGTATCCCAAAAAGATGAAATCAGGCCATAACGTAGTTTGGGCTCAGTTTACTCTCGGGTATTGACACTCTCTTTTGTGATGTCCTAACTTTTTTCAAGGTTGCCCTTTTAGGTTTTCGGCCTTGCAGGCTGCTTTAATTTTTTCCTGAATTGCCTTTTCGATTTCCAACTCAGTGAGTTTTTATTTTATTTTTATTTTTTACCTCAAGGATAGTACTTTTTGAGTTGATCGAAGTGAACTAGAGTGGAGAACACATTGCCATTCAAATCCATAAAGGACTGCACCACTAGTCATGATGGTTTTGATGAGAAACGGTCCTGTCCAGTTTGGTTTAAACTTGCCTCTCGGATCGAAGATAGGAGCTCTGATTTCCTTAAGAACCATATCTCCTTCTCTAAGATCTCGGGTCTTGACCCTCTTATTAAATGCTCGAGCTATCCTCCTTTGATAACCTTATACATAAAAAAGAACCTGCAGTTTTCTTTCATCATACAAGAGAAATTCTTCCATCCGGTTCCTCTGCCATTCTGCTTCTGAAATACTGGCCTCAGTCGCTATTCTCAGTGAGGGGATTTCCACCTCAATGGGAAGAATGACTTCCATCCCGTACACTAAAGAGTATGGCGTGGCTCCCGTTGAGGTTCTGATCGACGTCCTGTATCCCCAAACTGCAAATGGTAGATGCTCCGGCTAATCCTTATGTGAGTTGATCGTCTTTTGTAGAATTTTCTTGATATTCATATTTGTTGCCTCAATTGCTCCATTGGTCTGCGGCCAATATGGTGAGGATTTGTGAGCCACTATCCAGTATTCCTAAAAAAGATCTAAGACCTCTCTTTGAAAGTGCGAGTCATTATCTGAGATAACCTCATGGAGAACTCCACACCGGCAAATAATGTTTTGTTTGATGAACTTGGCAACATGAGAGGCATTCAATACGGAGTAGGAAGCTGCTTCCATCAACTTCGTAAAGTAGTCAATGGCCACTAGAATGAACTCGTGCCCATTTGATGCCTTCGGTGTTACCTTGCCGATCACATCGATGCCCATACTGAGAATGGCTATGGTGACGTTAGGTTATATAATTGAGATGGGGGAACGTGCATAAGGTTCGCGTGAATCTGACACTTATGACACCTCCATACAAACTATATATAGTCTGTTTCCATTGTCATCCAAAAGTACCATTGTCGTAGGATCTTCTTGGCTAACATGTTTCCGCTCATGTGTGGCCCACAAACCCCCGCGTGGATCTCTTTCATCAATGCTTGGCCTTTTTTAGCGCTTACACACAGCTTGTTGATCCTAGAATGCCCTCGTTTGCATAGTCTACCACCGAAAATGAAAAACCGTGTAGATAATCGTCGTATTGCCCTTTTATCCTTTTTGCTAGAAAACTTGGGATATTCTCCTTTTTCTATGACGTTTTGAATGTCAAAGTTCCATGGAAGGTCATCAGTGCTTTCTTCGATTACGACCGTCGTCTTGTATGCCAGTTTTCTTTTCTGTTCAATTATCAAAGGCCTCATTTGGGCTCCGAGTGGTATGCCAATCATGGATGCTAGGGTGGCCAGCGTGTCGGCGAACTTATTCTGCAGTCTCGGCACATGAGTGAAGATCACTGATTCGAAACATGGTATCAGCTTCTCTAGCTCTTGATGATAGAGAATCAAGGTTAAGTCCCTAACTTTCCATTCTCCTCTCGCTTGTGAAACCACTAGTGCTAAATCTCTGATGACTTTTAGCTTTCTTGCTCCTAATTCTAAGGCTGCCTCTAAACCAGCTAAACATGCTTCATACTCAGCCTGATTGTTAGTAACTTCGAAATTGAGCTTCAGAGACAATGGAATGTGTGATTCGTCAAGAGTGACAAGAAGGACTCCTATCCCATAGTCATATTGATTGGATGCGCCATCAAAATATAGAGTACACTTGTCATCCCCAACTTTCATCAGCTGTTCGTCAGGAAACTAGAACTTCGTGTCTTCACCTCCCTCAACTGTTGGTCGGCTAGGAATCCTGCCACTGCTCTACCCTTGACTGACTTCTGGGTGACGTATCTAAGGTCGAATTTTGATAACAACAGCAACCACCGAGCCAACCTTCTTGTCAATGCTGTCTTTTCAAACAGGTACTTCAACGGGTTCATCCGGGAGAGATATTCACTGTAAAAGATAGCATGTAATGCCTTAGTTTTTGGGACGCCCAAACCAAGGCCCAACATGTCTTTTCCAGTGGTGTGTATCGTATTTCTGACCCTGTCATCTTCTTTATTAAGTAGTAAAAAGCCTTTTGGATTCCAGCTTCACTTTCTTGCGCTAGCATACATCCTATAGCTGAATCAGTCACTGACAAATAGAGGATCAGTGGCCTATCAGGTTTGGGAGGAGCTAGAACAGGTGGATTTTGTAGGTACTGTCGTGTAGCATCAAAGGCGTCTTGGAATTTCTGATCCCATTCAAACTCGACTCCTTTCTTCAATAGACAGAAGAGCGGCTGACAGGTAGTCGTCAGTTTTGCGACGAATCGGCTAATGAACTGTATCTTACCCAGAAAGCCCTTACCTTCTCGTTCGGTCCTTGGAGGAGGCATTTCCAAGATTACCTTGATCTTTGAAGGATCCACTTCGATACCCCGTTGAGTGATCATAAATTCAAGCATCTTTCCGATAGTAACCCCGAAGGCACATTTGTATGGGTTGAGTCGCATATTGTACTTTCGAATCCTTTCAAAGAACTTTCGCAGTGCTGTGATGTGACCATCCCAATTCTTTGACTTGACTGTCATATCGTCCACGTACACCTCGACTTCTTTATGTATCATGTCATGCAGTAAAGTAGTGGTAGCCCTCTGATAGGTTGCTTCTGCATTTTTCAAGCCAAACGGAATCACACGATAACAATAGGTGCCCTAAGGCGTGGTGAATATCTTCTTCTCTCTGTCCTCGGGATCCATCAGAATATAATTGTACCCAGAAAAGCCTTCCATGAATGACAACAGGGCATGCCCCGCTGTAATGTCTACCAATACATCAATGTCCCACTGTACTGTCTACCAAGACATCAATGTCTACCAAGACATCAATGTGTGGCAGCGAAAAATCGTCTTTCGGGCTAGCTTTGTTGAGATCTCAAAAATCTACGCAGACTTAGATATGATCATCTTTCTTTAGCACTGGAACAATATTAGCCACCCATTTTGGATACTCGGTTACCATCATAAACTCGACGTTGATCTATTTGGCAACTTCTTCTTTGATCTTTAGAGCCCATTCTGGCTGGATCCGTCTTAATTTTTGTTTAACCGGTTTGCCATCAGGGTATAAGGGGATATGGTGTTGGACAATGTCAGAATCAATTCCGGGCATATCCTCATAAGACCATGCAAATACATCTTTGAATTCTTTTAATAAAGTTATTGATTGTTTTTGTTCCACTAAGGATAAAGAAGAACCAATTTGCACATTTTACAGATTAGTTTCACTACCCAAATTTATTGACAAAGTTTCTTCAATTATAGGTTGGGTATGCATTTTTTTTTCTCTTTTTATTAAAAGTTTTAATTTTTTGGGGATATCCCCGTTGAAACTGAAATCATCAGAAAACATATGAAACAAATCAAATAAAGCAGAGTATTCGAAAATTTTGTTCATTTCAATGAAAGAAGAAGAAATTACAAACTCAAAAGCATAAATAGAGAGAGGTGCACAAACAGACGCGCCCTCAACCACAGACTCATACTCAGACTCAGACTCAGAACAGACCACATGCACATCATAGAACTCTAAGGTCCAGTTCTTCACTTCCTTTGTAGTCGCATCGACAATGAGCTTGGTGTAGTTAGTTGGCGCGCTGAAACCCATCATGAAGCAGTTTGTGTCAGTTACATGCAGCTGTGTTATCTTTTCATTGAACAGTACTCCCATATCGATTCCATCAAGCTTGTTGGCCCAATCTTCCTCTTGGATCTTCCTTTATTCCTCTTCCTTTTTCACCGTCTCTTCCTTTTCTGTATCGAATAACTGATGGTCGAAAAAGATTTCTAGCCCTGGCAGCTTTTGATTGGTTTCTTCGTCGATCCACGGTTCTGGAAAGCCGTAGTACGAGAAATCTTTCCCTTCCTTGACAAAATACCCATTGAACGGTCCAGAATAATTCAGCTTTCGCCTCCTTCTAGGCCATTCGAAATCTTCTTTCGTCAGTTTGAATCCAAGACCGAAACGGTGCGAAGTCGGTAATACCTGGACAGGTTCCGGAATACCCTACTGCTTACACCCTAATCCCATAACAGGGAAAAAGGACATTTGCCTCATCATAGTTACTGCCTGTGGGTTGATATACATTTACACCTCATTCAATAACATCTGTACAGCCTAGGCTTCGTTAAACTAGAAACCACTGAGCGATACATCACTTTCACCATGCTGTACTTCCAACAGAGTTGAGCCCTCTCCTCCCCTTGGGGAATAAATGCTGTCTTCTCCGTAAATAGTCAGAACTGCGCCATTTCTTATCAGTTTTAGTTTTTAATGGAGAGTCAATGATATAGCCTGGACACTTGGGTCATACAACCAGGATCTACCCAACAACAAGTTGAAAGATGCTGGTACATCTAGTACATGGAACTCGACCGATGTTTCCAAGGCCCCTTCTGATATTACAAACGACACTAGTCCCAGTACATCCCTCCTTGTGTTGTTATAGACCTGGACTCCTTGATTGCTTGGTGTGAAGTGCTCCGTCTTTAGTCCTAAACACAGTGCTGTTCTGAGCGGACATACATTTAATGCAGACCCGTTATCAATAAGAGTCACGAGGGCCCATTTGTCCAGGCATTTAATGGTAATGTGCAGTGGTTTGTTGTGATTCCTTCCCTCTGCTGGCAGATCTTTATCAGAAAAAGAAATGACTTTTGACTCTACTGCCAGCAGAATAAGTCCAATCAGTTGCTCCGAGGTGGTATCTATTAAAATACTGATTTTATTCAGAACCTTTAGCACAGCTTGTCTGTGTTTATGCGAGGCCATCAGTAGCCCCCAAATGCTGATATTATCTTGCGTCTTCTTTAACTATTTCAGCACTGCATCATCATCTTCTTCTTGTTCTTTCTTCTTCCATTTTTTCGCTTGGTTGCCCTTCCTCTAGCTGGGCTGGTTTGAAATGCCGCCCACTTCTGGTCAAATGTTCTATCTCCTCCTCAGGATCCTATAATCCTGTTATTATGTCGCTGGTCTGTCGTACCTCATTCAAAGGCGGAGGGCTTTTAAATGCCCACAAATTGCCTAAATCATCGATTGCTATTCTTCCTCTTCTCTCTTCATCATCTTCAATAGCCCATGTATTATCGACTTCCTCCTAGAGATCCTCTCCGATAAAATCTACCTGCTATTCTCGAGCGGCCCAAAAATCAGTCCGCTCTACTCGGTCCGATTTTAGCACAACCGTTACCAGCCAATAGGATTGCATTTCATCCACATATACCTCTTCCTTAAAAAGATGGGGAAGGATAATGCCATCGAGCACGTGTCCAAACTTGTATGGTCGAGCTGGGTAATCCAAAGGCCAATCATCTTCTTCGTTATGTTCCTCTTTTTCTTCTTGAACTGCCACTTGATATCCTTCTCGTGCATCATCATTCCCTTCTTCTACCATATCCCAACCGTTTCCATCCATAATCAATGAACAGGCTGTCGGGTCCTCAATAACTGGAACAAATGGGCGCAGTAGTTGTGCCGAACAGATGTGCTGACTTGGGTCCTCCAATTCCCCCAGAGACATGTAATTTACCTCAGCCTGCCTGGCATGATTTAGTAGGGGATTAGTCGTGACATTTGGCTTTGGAGTGGTGGATGGTGGGGGAATCACCGTGTTGTCGATGAGGTTTTGGATCTCATGTCGGAGTCTAAAGCACTTATCAGTTAAATGTTCGTAACCTTAGTGGAAGACGCAGTATTGAGAAGCATTAAACTTTTGCGGTAGGGGATCAGGTACGAGCATGGGGTTTAACGGCTTGATAAGCCCTTTCTCGATGAGTCAACTCAGGGCAGTGGATAGTGAAATGTTGAGGGGAGTGAAAACCCTCCTTGGCCTTTGATGCTGTTGACCGTTGTTTAACTGATGGGTATTGTTGGATTGCTCGGCGGAAGAGCGAAAGAAGACGGGTTCAGCAGGTTTACCTCGTTCGAGGGAGACACGAGATTTGTGGTGGCAGTTTAGTTTTGATTATTTGCTGGGAATGCTCTTCTAGGTTTTTGGCTAGGTTCAGCTTTCTCGATATCCCAAGACTGAATGCCGTCTTCAATCTGTATTCCAGCGTCAAATAACTGTTCAAAGGTAGAAAGCGGCTGAGTGATAAGATACCGCTTCAGTGGAGACTGCAGATTCTTAACCACGATCCTCACTTGTTCTTTCTTAGTGGGCTGGTTAGTCATCTTGGCGGCTTTGCCCCTCCACCGCGTCAAAAAGTCAACAAAAGACTCCCGATTCTCCTGTCGAGTTGTTTCGAGCTCTCTGGTGGTGACATCTAGTTGGACATTGTAGTTGTACTGATTGAGAAAAGTCGTGGCTATGTTCTCCCAAGTCCTGTTTTGGCAACCTCCAAAGAAAGAAACCATCTTTGTGCGGTCCTAGAAAGTGATCGGTGAAACAGTTGGGCCTTGAGCTGATCATCAATACCCATGGGGGACAGAGTTCCAACATACATTCTTAGATGAATGCGGGGATCTCTAGTACCATCAAATTTCTCCATCTCTGGTATTTTAAATTTTTTTGGCAATTTTGCATCCAAGAATAGGCACAAACCACCCACATCTAGCATGTATTCTTTTACTCTCTTTGCCTTTCTAAGCACCTTTTCCATTCAGTCAATCTTATCTTCCAGCGCGGATTCCTTAGACTGGCAGTGTTCTCTTTTTCTACCACCACCGGGCAGAGAACCCGAGGTGGTACAGCAACTTATGGTACATCCTGTCCTTGGTTGTCATCCCAGAAGCCTTCGTTGTTCTCATTTGTGTCATCCAGTTGTCCATTCACAATGGGCATACAGGCCTGAATTGCCCGGATGTGCACCTGACACTAATTTTGAGCTTGGGTTTGCTGCTCCATAGCTCTTTGTATGTCAGTAATGGCTCTCATTAGAACTGTCAAGTTCACCTCATTCTCTGCCTTTTTAGCTGATTGTTCGGACACTCTGTGAAGTATGCCTGATTCTGATCTCTCCCAAACACGTGTTAACTACACTCTTCTCGGCTCAATGGTAAACCTGTAGAAAAATCTAGATTTCGAAAGCAGAATAACCAATATCAAACACTTCCCGAATGAGAATTTTGACGATAGTTAGCAAATATTCCAAATACCCGAAACAACAAATCATAAGCAGATAATCACGGAAGCTATAACCATGCCCCTACCGGGCTCATACTGGCAGCATAACAACTGAATAGGTTTGACTAAACTCAGGTGAAGAAATGGGCAGTACTCCAGTAAGAAAATAGAACTAGGCAGAGAGGACTGGTTTGACTTAGAATTCTAAGCATAATGATAAGAAACTAGTCCACGCGGATATAACAAGGATCTGAAGGAAACGAGCCTAAACAAAGGCGGGGGAATGGAACTTACAACCCAGGAAGAACCTGAAAGAGAGAGAAACTACCCTAAAGGTTTCAAAATGAAACACGAGCATGACCACGAGAAGAAAACTATGGCAAAAAAACCAAACATGGTGAAAGTAAAGCCCGGGTAAGAACCCGAAGGTGAAAGGCTAACCTAATCAAAGGATAAGAGAAAACCCAGGCTGAACCCGGAAGAGGAAATAACTTAGGCCCGAACAAACAATCTTAACAATACGCAATCAAAACATATAATTAAGAAAACACATAACCCTACTAGGGTTAGCAGTACCTAATGAGGGGTTCTAGGCTACTATATACAAAACGCCAATTTTGGTCAATTGAATAGGATAACTTCTGAATAGAGTCAGGTATATACCTCTCATGCCTGGAGTGGTGCAGGACATGGTCAAACATTATAACCGAACTCTTTTACTGCACCTATGAAAGCGTACAGTCAGTAAGGCTTGCCCGCCTTCCCAACAATCCCCGAAACAGATGAACAATCAGGGCATTGGGTCGACTAGGCAGGGGGTTTTGAAGAATAATGTACATGCATGCGAAAATGCAGATGAGAGATACATATTAAGAACCAATGATGTTTTCAAGTCTAGCTCTCTTATTTGATTTTATGAACCAGTCCCTAGCGGAGTCGCCAAAAAATACTGTGGCGTCGAGATTTTGGGATTTTGAAAATGTTTAAAAATAAGAGAATTCAAAGAAGTTTGAAAAATATTTTAACACATTGAAAGCCAAATTTTGAAAATTTCTCTTGTTGAAAATAGAGTTGTCACTTAGTTTTTGAGAAAAACTAACAAAAACAAAATTGGCTGTTGATCTTTAAAACGTTTAACCCGAGAAAGAGGGTTCGGGGGGTAAGGTACGAATCGGGAAAGGTGTTACGAATCCTGTTCGCCCAATCGTAAGGTTGGCCTTTACCAATCATCATTAGTTCTTTATAAGATTTCTCAAATGCATGCAAAAAGGGAAAATAGAGATAAAGAGAGAACTTTCAAAATCAAATATGAAAAATACATAGCATATGTACATAGCACTCCAAATCAAAACAAATAAATGGATAAAATCCTAAATCCTATGACATGCAATTTATAGCTAAAAGATACATGAAACATACCGGCATGCAATTTCATCAAAATAAACTAAGTTATCATGATTTAAATACAAGAACAAAATATGCTAAAAATTGTTAAAATCACCTAAATATGGATAGCTACAAAACAAGTTAAACTATTCTAAAGGAAAGTAACTAAAATATGCACGTTATTAAAACAAACTAGGTTAATATTAACATGATGAATAAACAAAAGAAATAAAAAATGCATAAAAGAGAAAATTCTATATTAAAAAAAAAGCTTACTTAACAAAGAAATTTAAAATGAAGGTTTTATAACAAAAGAGAATTTAAAGATTTAAAGAAAAAAAAAGTTCACAAAAGAAAAATTATGCTAAAAATAAAAAGGTTAGAAAAATATTATTAAACTTTTTGAAAAAGGAAGCCTAACTTTTACATTTTATGTTTTAAAAGACAAAGGAAAATAAAGGAAAAGAGAGGAAAATTACACCTAAAGATAAAATACAACTTAAGAGCCTTTTTTTTAATGAGTTTTGGGTTTAATGAAGTAAGAGAACAAGAAAAGTACTATAAAAGAAAGATAAAGGTATAAAAAAAAGAAAAAAAAAGAAATGAAACTTTAAAAGGAAAATAAATACTAGCATTAAATGAAAAAAATACTGATAAAGAAAGATTACAATAACACTAAAAGAAAAGGAAGAGAAAATTATAAAGAAATTTAAAACTAATAATGAAAAGAAAATAAAATAAAATGCTAGAAAGGAAAATTATACGAATATTGAAAGAAAAAAAAGAAAGGAAAAATGAAAGTTAGAAAAGAAATATTAAGCAAAAAAGAGAATAAAATGGAGTATTAAATTAATGTTACAAGAAAAGAAAAGCAAATGAAATAGAATGTTAGAAAAAAAAAAATTACACTACTAGAAAAGAAAAAAAAAAGAAAATAAAGACCAATGAAGGAACATTAAGCTAATATTAAAAGAAAAGAAAAGACAAAAAAGAAAATGAATGTTAGAAAATTAAACTAATACTAACAAAGGAAATTAAGCTACATTAGAAGAAGGTAATAGAATATGAAATCAAACTAATACTAGAAAAAAAAAAAAACCAAAATATAACTATTTAATTGTTAAATATGAATATAGTATTGGCAACTATATCCATATGTATGTAAGTGCATTATTATAACAATTAACAACATCAATTAGTTGTAATTGTCAAAACATATTAGCACTATATAATGAATTAATGAAAAATAATAATGTACTTAGTGTGGAAGTGTAAATAAGAAATTAATTAAAGTAATTAAATTACATGAGATAATGTAAACAACAAGCAAGTTTAACTATATAATGAAGAAAATGCATGAATTAAACTTCGAATTTAACCCGATTACTCTAAAAGAGAGATAATGGAGTTAAAAGGATTGAGGATCCAAACAAAATACCTGGATTGTTTAGGAATCCTCAAGTTGGGGGAATGTGCTTCAATGGTCCAATTCTCGGGTGGTGATCCAAGCAAGGCTTTCAATGTAGGTGTCAGAGGTTCGGATCTCGATATTTCGACAGGGTTTCGGTGTCAGGACTCGAAATTGCTCGGCAACTCGGCAGAGCTTCTCGCACTAAACCTCTCTCTAATTTTTCTTGTCGTTGAAAACGTACCAGGGGTACGGTATTTATAGAATTCTTCAACCAATGAGGTGTTGCCACGTTTTGGGACATGTCAGGCCATTTGAAGTTGGCGGTCGCTAGGTTATGAGTTGGCGGTCGCCATGTTTAAAAAGATTTAACAAAGTTCTATTGGCGGTCGCCACAATTGAAGTTGGCGGTCAGCATGTTGCAGGTGGCGGTTGCCACTTTTAGCTAGGGTTTTCAAGAGGTTCTATTGGCGGTCGCCACATTGGGAATGACTTGCATAACAGCTTATCGATGGTTCAACAAAATTTCATTGGTTTGAAGGTTCTAGGTTCAAATACCGAGCTTGGATCACTTCTCAAGGATCGAACTGAAGCACCATTCCACCTGTTTTCATCATCGGATTCACCTAAGATTGGGCGGGGTCAAATTGGGGTGTCTACAGTGTGACCGGTACCTGAAAAACATTTTAAATCCCACATCGTGAGCCAAAGCTCAGCAGAAACTAGACAACACATGCAATATAAGCTAATCATGCTAGGAAAACGTGGTGCAGTTTTGACTCTCTTTCAAGCCATTATATCAATTTTCACAAGCAATGGGAAAGCGAGGATAGAAACCATTTTTGACTCACCAGAGCTTGAAAACGATTCTTGTGTTACAACTCACACATGCCGTAAATACAGTTTTAAAAATTGGTTTATCCATCCCGATATGCATTACATGTAATCCATGTACCTTCTCGGGCTTTACCCGAGGGATCGCAGCTCCATCAATGCACCTTTTCTATCTCTCTCCCGAAGGACCTCAGGCTTAATAAACATACCTTCTTGGCCTCTCGCCGAGAGACATCAGCCCCAACAAACGTCTTATTAACCAGGGTTAACATTCACAAAACTATATGTTCAACTATCCCATTCCATACACATATGCATAACTAAACCAGGGTTTAAATGCATAAAATCACGTATCAATACACGTTTCACAAACCGCGCCACATACTACACACGCGACCCACGTTACACTTGTAACCCATGCAGCATGCACTACATGCATCCACTCCTCAGAGCCCACACACACATGCCTATAAAACTTTGAGTTTTAAAGCATAAAATCACATTACACATAACGATATCAAAGCTATATAATCCATCTACATAATCCGTACATAAATAAAATTGAATTATAAATGTACATAACCAGCTAGCTATAAACGCACATAGCTATATATAACTCACATCATGACGCCACCCACCATATAACTCGACATTCACTCACATGGACCACCAACAACCCACAAAATCACGCCTAACCCGAAGGCCAACCCCAAACCCTTAAAAACACGATTTTCACAAAACGCAACCCTTTACCCAAAAGAACCATAGGCCCAAACACTCCCCGTGCCTAACGAAGAACAAACACCACGGACCTAACCGTGCATCGCACCCTCATCTCACTATGCATGTCTCCCCAGAGGACGACACCTAAACCAATACCCGAGGTCACTACACGATCCTCGAAACCACAACACGACTAATCGAACCCCACAAAGAATCCAACAGTATTTCAGTCGACTAATCCCATAATCAATCAACTAAATACCGTTAGAAATTAATTGGAAACCAAGGAACCAACAGCCAAAACACTTTACAACCAACCCAGAATCCAGTCGACTAGATCCCCATCCATTTGACCCAAACACTATACTGGAATCTCGTTAAAAACGCCCAAACACACTGTCCAATTGACTGACCCACAAGATCTAGTCGACCGATCCCACAAGCCCACGATCCAGTTGACTGACCCCACGCGAAAATTGTCTCCGAGCTACAGGTTTCAACTTCCAAACCTCGAATCAACGCCTCCAAACTCCCATCCAACACCCTCGGACAGACACACACCTAAGCCTAACACCAAGACCTCGAAAGAAACACCTGACACCCAATTCCATCCACCAAAAACCACGAAAAATAGGTTTTAAACCCAAAAACCCAACTTTGAACAAAATTGATTTTCATACAGTTCAAAACGGTAAAAACACGCACGATTACACGTAGCACCCTTATACCACATGATAGTCTAGGATCCTACCTCAATGAGTTAAAAATTTGACACCTCGTACCACGTGCAAAACCAAGCTTTACCGGAATAAAATTCCATTTGGATGGATGTGTAGACTACGATACCAATAACAAGGATTTGCTGTTGGATCGTTGAAAACGGAGCTCTGGGCCCCTGAGATGTTAGAGAGAAGGTAGAGAGAAAAAGGAAAAAACTTAGCTGAGAAGTTTTGAAAATATCTAACTCCAGATGTTTATAGGCCTCCAAAATATCTTTTTCTTAAAATTTTGAAATTCGCACCACAATGCCCAACGATACCGAAAACTAACCCCGCATGCATATCTAGATTCGAACATGCATCAAAACGCATATAAACATGCAAAACCAAAAATGGGAAACACGCGTCAAAAAACACCGAAAAAAAAATGGGTCAGGGTCTCACAACTCTGCCCCCCTTAAAGGAATTTTGTCCTCAAAATTCAACTCAAGGTCAGAAGAAGCAACCGCGTCGATTGCAATTAACACAGGCATACGAGATGGTCAGCCAAATCATTCCTAGGATATAGTCAAATAAGGTAAGGCATCCTAAACAGCGGCCAACTATCTCAAAGACACGGGATCTACAACTCAACACAACCTCACATCCTCACCAACCACTGCGTTAACATAGCACACCACCCACGGAATCCATCACTAGCTCCCATCAGATGAAAAGAAGAAACTGGCCCAAAGCCTGCATACTCAGAAAGTACCACTGCTCACTGAAGGCATAGCTGCATCATCAGGTACGATCGGTGCCCTCAAAGAACTATGAGCTGTGAAAGCATACGCTCGGGGCAATGTTACTCTAGCTTGTCCGTCAGAACCCGGCGCTGTCGGCTGCCATACCGACTGGACAAATGAACCCTCTGGTGTGCCCACTGTACTCGGCGCACTCTCTTTCTGGGGACAGTTCCTACGAATATGTCTCGTCTGATCACATTCATAACAAATCTATAACTCCATCCTTTATGACTAAACCCATGAACCCTGGGACTGCCTCAGCTGTGAGCAATCCACCATACGATGTCTAGGCTGCCTACACTGATAGCAAATCAACTCCCTCGGCTCTAGCCTCCCAGATGAAGTCACTGATGGTGCTGGTGTAGAGAACTGTTGTGGTAATCCAGATGGATGAAAGTTAAGACCAGAGGACCTCTGCCTCTTGTTGGAACGCCCATCAGTTTGCGCCTCTGTTCCACCCTACGGTGTCCTGGCCTCCTTGGAAGCTCGAATCTCAGTCATAGTGTTCTCAACCCTCGCTGCTGCCTCCACCAGCTCTGTGAACACACGAAGTCCCATTGCAACCACACGCTCCCTGATCGCTAGCCTCAAGTCCTGCTCAAACCTCATCGAATGCAGCTCGTATGTGCTCACCAACTCTGGTGCAAACTGGGATAAGCACGTAAACCTGACCTCATACTGCATAACATCCATGGCCTCCTGGGTGAGAGTATAGAACTCCTCCCTGTACAAATCCCTCTTCGAAGTCGAGAAGTATTTCTCTAGAAACACTCTTGTAAAGGCTACCTATATGACCCCCACTGTGTTCCGGGCATATTTCCACCACTCGTGACCAGTGCCCCTTAACTGAAAGGTGGCAAAAGACACCCACAACCTGTCCTCCATAATCTGCAATGTATCAAGAATTCGCGCCACCAGCTCTAATCACTTTATCACCACAATAGGATCAGGATCTCCTGTAAAGGTAGGCGGATCCATGTCCCTGAACTCCCACATCGCTACTGTAGCCCTCGCCTTAGGCACTCCCTCTCTCTCTCTAACGGTCTCACCTCTAGCTGTCTCAACCAGCTGCTGGCTAGAACCAACCAGCACACGCAGCAACTCCATCGCATCCATCAGTCCTAGGGGAGCATTTTCATCCCCAGCATCAGGGATAGGAACATCCCCTTGGCCAACACCACGGCCACGGCCTCGACCACGGCCTTGCCCTTTCCTCGTAGACATCACGTCTACATGAAAGAAAACAGCACATAAATGCAATATATAACACGAACCACATAAACATGCTAACACATAAGCACATAGGTTCATGCTAAACAAACCCCACATACCGAGGAGAACCGATAAGAATGACGCGTCAATCTGGACAAACCTACTCAGATTTACTGCTAGAAATTACGTCAGCTAAATGCGTTTCTAACTTGGCTCCCAAGTTTGTTAATCCAAACGCTCAAAGGCAGGACTAATCAATCCCATAGTTCAACCCCCATGCTAAGATATACACATCATTCTCATGCTTAACATGTTAACACATTCTTGTTATCAAAGCATCTAAATCAACGCAATCAACCTCACACGGTGATACACCATCTTTCCATGACTCTTAGGTATTTGAATCCAGAACTCTAATACCAATCTGTCACGCCCTAAACTCTGGGTCACATGAAACACGCACAAACAACCAAACATAATACCATACTTGAGAATACACTCTCAATATAAAACATACATGCATTGTATATAACTGCCAAATGGCTTATGTGAGGACCCGGTACCTGTTTATTTTCATATTTTCGGTAAGAGAAGAAATCGAATTAATTGTGGGCTTGGATACTAGAAAATTTTGCTTGTTCACGGTTGAACTAATCATATGTGAAGGTGAAATTGAGATACCTGGTGATGAATGATATTGTT
>JAULJZ010175684.1:0-23436 GCA_032270985.1 Heliamphora pulchella
ATATATTTTGTTGGAAAAAAACACAAATTTTAAAATTATTTTGAAAAATACCCCAATGATCAAAATCATTTTAAGAAAAACACACAATATTACCAATAAAAACTAATATTTATTCAAACAAAGAACACACACATACACAAATATAAAACACCCAAACAGTCCCTCTCAAAACCCCAAAATGTCATTATGGATAACTGATATGATATGACCGTTTGATAACCTGGCGGCTGCCAAGACAAAATTCGTCAGACATGGCGGTCGCCAGCTCAAAACCCCTCCAACATGGCGATCACCATGTGGTGTTTGGAAAACATGGTGGTCGCTACAATGGAAGGTGGTGACCGCTACTTCCATGCGCGTAAATGGTCTCCCAAGCCACGCAGATCAAGCCCATTCTCACATCTCACACTCTCTCTCTAGCTCATTCGCACTCTCGAATCTCCTCTCAACTTTCCCTTGCTTCCTCTTGCCTTTTAGCCCTTTCCTTTTCTCTTTCTGATAAGGCAGGACATGGGCATCTTGAGGATATCGTAGGAGCCATCCGAGGCTCCTCTGCGAGTGAGAGCTCTGTCATGGGGACTCTCGGAGGCACGACCACCAGCCTTCTTGTCGACGGGGTCACTACCACGCAACCCACTGCTGTGATGGACGCTCTCGTGCTTGAGGCGGAGCGTGCCTCCCGCCGTGTTGCTAAGGAGGAGGCACGGGCAGCTGTTGAGGCACAGGCAGCAGTAGATGCTACTATTGAGGTCGAGATGGCCAATTTTCTCGATCCCGATGCTGGAGAGGGCCACTCAGCGCCCTTTGACCTACACACGTACGCCCCGGTTCCCTACCGCCTGGTCCCGGGTGGGATGCGGCGTCACAAGCCACCCACTGATGTCGTTACTGTCGACGTTCTTCTTTGGGAGCCAGACCAGCACATGTCTCGCCTGCGCCCATCGGTAACTTCCCCATCCTTACTTGTTCAATATCAAAGCATGTTTTTATGGTACATCTCAAACATAGACGCAAATCTAGGATCCCCCATATGATATGAAATGATGTGATGATGATGTCGATGATTATGGTGATGAATGATGATGTTGATGACTTGTGTATAATGTTTGAGATCTGGACATGTAAAGCTTAGCTTAGGTACTCGTGCAATGAAATTTAAAATAGTAAGGACACTAGGGTTTAAACAAACAATAAAATGGACAATTATTTTAGTAAAAATCTCAAAAATAAAGGGCTTAATGATTTTTTATTTTTAGGATTGATTTTTTTTTGGGTAGTTAAGTGGGGAAGAGAGAATGGGAACCCTAGGGTTCGAACCCTGGGCAAGCGAGGCAAAACAGCAGCTCTAGCCATTGAACTGCGCCACCACTTTTAAGGGTTGATTTTTCAGTTTATTGTTAGGGCTAAACATAAAAATCCAAGGGGAGGAATTTTTTTGTTTTTGTTATTGGGGCTAGACCAAAAAATTTAAGGGGAGAAAATTTTTAAAAATTCTAGAAATTTAGAAAAAAATTTTGTTGAAAATTTTAAAATCTATGGCAAATTTTCAAAAATCACAACTCTTAGAAAATTAAGGGGCATTTTAAAAAAATCCTATCAAATTTAGAGAAAATTTTTTAAAATTCCTAGAAAATTAGAAAAATTTGAGAAAATCTTAGAAAATTTAGGAAAAGTTTTTTGAAAATTTAGGAAATTTTTTTTTTAGAAAATTAAGGAAATTTTTTCAAAAATTCTGAAAAATTAGGAAAAATCTTAGAAAATCCTAGAAAATTTAGAAATTTTTTTTTTTTTTTTTTTAAAATCAGGAAAACTTTTTTAGATAATCAAGGAAAGTTTTTCAAAAATTTTGAAAAATTAGAAAAAATCTTAGAAAATTTAGGAAAAATTTTCAAACATGCTAGAAAATTAAAGAAATTTTTTTAGGAAAAACAGGGCAAATTAAAGAAAATTTTAGAAGAACGGGGCAAATTTTCAAAGATCTTAGGGGCAATTTTGCAAAAATTTTTAAAAATTAAGAAAAAGAAGCAAAACAAAAATATCAAGGGGAAGAGATTTTTTTTTTATTTTTTTGATTTTTAGGAAGAATGATTAACACAAAACGATTGAGACTTGTCTAGCGCACCAGGGTTTTGGGTTCATAGTCTTCTACTAGGACGTGCAAAAACTAAATGATCGTCACTCATATACGAACCTAGAGTTTGGAAGATTTGCTTGGCGCACCATGGCTTAGAATTCCTAGTCTTCTACTAGGACGTGTAAGGTTTGCCTGGCACACTAGGGCTTCAGATTCCTAGTCTTCTACTAGGACGTGCAGGGTTTGTCTGGCTTACCAGGGCTTAGGGTTCCTAATCTTCTACTAGGACGTGCAGGGTTTGTCTGGTACACCACGGCTTAGGGTTTCTAATCTTCTACTAGGACTGCAGGGTTTGCCTGGCGCACCAGGGCTTAGGGTACCTAGTCTTCTAAGACTTGAAAGATTTGTCTGGCTCACCAGAGCTTAGGGTGCCTAGTCTTCTAGTGCATGAGAGATTTACCTGGCTCATCAGGGCTTAGGGTGCCTAGTCTTCTAGGGCTTAGGGTGCCTAGTCTTCTCGGGCTTGAGAGATTTGCCTAGCTCACCAAGGCTTAAGGTGCCTAGTCTTCTAGGGCTTGGGAGATTTGCTTGGCTCACCAGGGCTTAGGGTGCCTAATCTTCTAGGGCTTGAGAGATCCGAATGGTCGTCACACACACACGAACCTTTGGTTTTTATTTCTTTTAGCCATTTTCTATTTGGTCTGCTCTTATGTATCCTCTGCTTGTCTTCTTCTTTTCAGGCTGGTCATTACATTAGTGGCTTTGACCGGGTTGGTTGACAGCCCTAGCTGAGCGATGGTAGAATACCACCAACACCTTCCATTTCACCACATTTGAGGCAACATTGACGCCTCTTGATTTCTCCATGATCACCGGCATCCTAGTTGGAGGTGCCCCATTATATTATCCATTGCTCGGTCTGTTGACACGCTACTGTACCTGCTCGGGGCTATTCTAGTGCAGATGGATAGAGACTAGGTTCGGTATACGTGGTTCTTCAAGTGCTTCAGACACTTTCACTACACTTTCACTACACTTCCACACTTCCACGGGGTCCGGTATATGTTCGGTACCTCCTTGTTCTCGAATAAGGAGAACACCGTTCATTTGCATTACTTCAGCGCCCTTGCTCATCTTGATCAAGTCGCTTCATATGATTGGGGAGGAGCTGCTATTGCCATCCTTTATGGCTTCATGCGAACCTTGACCCGGCTCTCCTAGGAGCTCAGCATTGGGGGATACTGGAGGGTCTGGGAGGAATGATTTAGTTTCTGCGCATTTTCATTCCTTTCTTTTATTCATTATCCATTATCTGCTGGCTGACATCTTCTTCTTTGCAGTTGTGGATTTATGAGTTCCTCGAACTTCATGTCCCGGCGAACTCCTCAGCAGACCCTTCAATCATTCCTCGAGTGGCCTGGTGGTCCTGAGGCCTAAAGGGGAAGAAGGCTGGAGGGAATAACATAGACCGGTTCCGGGTATCTTTGGGCCGACTGACCCGTGACCAGGTATCATTTTATTGTTTACTGTACTGCATCCTGTTCACTACTGTTTACTGCACTATTTCTGTTCACACGGATCACTGCACATTGATTATTATAATGTACTGCATTCACTGTTGATGTTCATTACATTGCTCTGTACTTTGAATTACTATAGGTCCGCTGGGATGTCTGGTGGGGAGTGGAGGATCGGGCCAGCGCAGATCTGATGCGTAGTCGGGACCTCACCTTGAGACAGATCCTGCTTGAGGGTCCATTCGGTAGGGAGAACTATCTAGCAGAGCAAATGGTTTGCCAGTTGCTTGGTCTTGATCACTTTCGAATACCGGTGGTTCCTCCAGTTCGTATGCGCTGGACCGATCTATTAGGCCGCGTCGACCTCCTCTTGGAGATGGTGGGACACATGCTTCGGAGCTACTGGTACCGGAGGGGGATTACGCTGCTTAGGCCCAGGCCCATCTGTTGGGACCCTTAGGACCTGCTCGACTACCCCTGGTGGTAGGAGGAGGGGACGGGCACCAGAGGCTGCTAATGCCGGTGCTGCTGGAGCTGTTGCTGCTGATGACGCTACTGGAGGGATGAGGGGCCCAGAGATTCCATGGGAGATTCAGACAGTAGCATATGGCTACCCCTTCCCTCTACTGGTTCCCATACCGCCAGTACCTGAGTTCAGGGCTGAGCTTAGTCAGGTTTATCCTTGTCCTTTCTCCTTCCATTTGGTTACTTTCTTTGCTTAATTACTTAAACTGCCTAACTTCTTTTTACAGGTTAACCAGGCATAGCTAGATCACCTGTTACTGGTCTTTACCGGTCAGAGAGCACTGATCCGTCAGCTTAACGCCACTGTCCGAGCGACCGGCATTTCCTTTACCCCAGCGGCCATAGTAAGTGTTCTTACAACCCCTTTTAACCTTTCTGCACTTTTTTTGTACTATGTTCTGATCCTTATTTTCTTTTAACAGCCTCCAATAACAGCTACCGACATAGTACTGCCACAGGCTCCAGTTAGGCCTCCTGCTCCAGCCCCGACACCAGTTCGTGGTCGTGGTTCCCATGCATCTTCTCGAGCTCGCTCCAGAGGATCCATCTCTTCTGCTATGAGTCGCTCCAGAGTCGTATCTTCTTCCTCCAGCAGTGATGGTGATGGTAGCGATAACATCGAGAGGCTCTTTGAGGATGTCATCTTGGACGAGGTCGATCCTTCCTCCCGCAGGGTCCGCTCGAGGCACCAGTGAGAGAGAGAGAGAGAGCTTCCCCTAGTTACATTTATTTTATGATACATTCAGATACACTTTCTTTTTATACATTTTTGTTTTCATGGGCCTGAGTGCCCCTATTTTTTGGTTATTGGGCCTGGGTGCCCTAGTTTACATGTTGATACATTCTACCACTTTTTGATGCATTTTCGGGCCTTCGTGCCATTTATTGCTTCGCATGCTTATCTGTTTGTATGACTTTTCTTCATTTGTTTCTCAAACTATCTTGGATGTATGATACAAATGTCAAAATTTTACAAAAATTTTAAAAACTGCAAACATATACACCCGCCATGGCGGTCGTCACAATCCAACATGGCGGTCGCCACTTCCATTAAGACTGACATGGTGGTCGCCAGCTCTAACTTGGCAGGGTCGCCTGGTCAAAGTGATGATATCACTGTACGGTGCCCTTTCAAGTTGGCGGTCGCCTACTCCAAGGTGGCGGTCGCCACATTGATTGTACATTTTGCTGATTTTTTGTTCCCCAACCTCTTCATGCCTTATAAATATAGCCCTGGAGGCCCCATTTTCTGTTACTCTCACTCGGATGGCTGGTCCCCTTTCTTTATGGAATGAGGCATAAAGGGAGAAAGCTCCCAGGTAATTACATCAGTACCATAAAGGGAGAGAGCTCCCTATAACCAAGACAACCCCAGATAACAACTAACGCCCTAAAAACGAAAGGACCTAACCCCTGCTTAAAAGCGGGGGATACTAGCTAATAAAACACATTCCATGTACAACCCGCATGGATGGGCAAAACCCACTGACAGTACAAACATAGTAGTCATAGGATGCCTAACTAAAATCAAGGAACTAACAAGGACAAAGAAATTCCACTGACCCAAACCAAGGTATGCCTAGTCTCACAGAGATAGTCACGCTCCCCAACTAATGGGGGGAAAGGATGGAGACAGTGTATTAGCCGAGACACTGTTGGGCCTAGATGCTATTCATCATGGTGAGACCACTACTTTTGCTGGCAGCCCCTTACTTCTTCAGGTAAGCTCAAAACATTTCTTTTCATCAAACTTTTTGTCACACTACAAGGCCTTTCTCTTACTGTTCTAACTTTTGTTGCAGATCTGGCTGATAGAGAAGGGAAATCTTGTACAGAAACCACCTACTGATAGGCACAGTGCCGCAACTTTCCTTTATCGCCCTTACTACCAGATATGCAGCATCGAGGTAGCCTGGCGTCAGTACCTCTCTTCTCTGACTGGTCCAGATATTTCCTAGCAATGCCCCTAGTGGCAGATTCCTGCTATGACTCTGACTACCATGGATCACTCTGGTGTTTTGCTGATTGGTTTGCATCAGACTACTTTCTATTATCCATGTCGGATCATGCGATAGTTTGGTCATAGTCAGGTCATCCCTCACAACATCTAAGGTCGTTTATTTTCATCTGCACTGCGAGCCCCATTTCTAGCATTGTATTAATATGCCTGGCCGTCTCGTCCACGGATAGAGATGTAGGCATTGCAGTGTCCTGATCTTTCTGCTGAGTACAAGACTTGGTTGATGCAGGATAGGGAGAAGAAAGACAAAGAAGAAGGAAAACAAGTACCGAAAAGGAAGAGGATTTGAGGCCTCCTGCTTTGTTTTAAAGATTTCATAGTTTTCCTCTTTATTTTGTTTATAGAGTTTGGGACTTATGCGCTCTCCCTTTTATTTTCAAAACTTTGTCATCCGAAACTAAAGTAATGAAAAAAAGGTTTAAAATTATCCAAAGTTTTTCGATTCAATTAAATGACTTTATTATCAAAATCTAGAAATAAATTTGCATTGGTCTTTCTCATATTCAAAGATGGTTAAAAACAAAGAATGTGGCTAAATTTCTTAAATAAAGCTGCCTACGTATCCCAAAAAAATGGAATCAGGCCATAACGTAGTTTGGGCTCGGTTTACACTCGAGTATTGACACTCTCCTTTTGTGATGCCCTAACTTTTGCCAAGGTCGCCCTTTTGGGTTGTCGACCTTGCAGGCTGCTCTAACTTTTGCCTGAATTGCCTTTTCAATTTATAACTTAGCGAGCTTTTATTCTCTCTTTATTTTTACCTCAAGGATAGTATTTTTTGAGCTGATCGAGGTTTACTAGTGTGGAGAACACATTGCCATCCAAATCCATAATGATAACTGCACCACTGATCATGATGGTCTTAATGAGAAACGATCCGGACCAGTTTGGCTTGAACTTGCCTCTCGGGTCAAAGATAGGAGCTTTGATTTTCTTAAGAACCAGATGTCCTTCTCTGAGACCCCGAGTCTTGACCTTTTTATTGAACGCTCGAGCTATCCTCCTTTGATATCCTTGTACATGAAACAGAACCTGCAACCTTCTTTCATCAAAAATAGCAACTCTTCCATTCGATTCCTCTGTCATTCTTCCTCTAGAATACTGGCCTCGGCCACTACTCTTAGGGAAGGGATTTCCACCTCAATGGGAAGCACGGCTTCCGTCCCATACACTAAGGAGTATGGCGTAGCTCCCATTGAAGTTCTGATTGACGTCCTGTATCTCTAGAGTGCAAATGGTTGATGTTCCGGCCAATCCTTATGTGAGTTGATCATCTTTTGTAGGATTTTCTTAATATTCTTGTTTGCTGCCTCAACTACTCCATTAGTCTACAGCCGATATGGTGAGAACTTGAGAGCCACTATCCGGTATTATTCAAAAAGATCCAAGACCTCTTCTTGAAAATGTGAGCTATTATTCGAGATAACGTTATGGGGGACCCCGTATCGGCAAATGATGTTTTTCCTGATGAACTTAGCAACATGAGAGGCTTTCAATACTGAGTAGGAGGCTGCTTCCACTCACTTGGTAAAGTAGTCAATGGCCACTAAAATGAACTTGTGCCCATTTGACACCTTCGGTGTTACTCTGCCGATTACATCAATGCCCCATACTGATAATGGCCATGGCGACGTTAGGTTATACAGCTGAGATGGGAGAACGTACATAAGGTTTGCGTGAATCTGACACTTATGACATCTCCGCACGAACTATATACAGTCTGTCTCTATTATCATCCAAAAATATTCTTATCATAAGATCTTCTTGGCTAACATGTTCCCACTCATATGTGGCCCATAGAATCCTACGTGTATCCCTTTCATCAGTTCTTGACCTTCTTCAGTGCTAACACATAGCTTATTGACCCCAAAATGACCTCGTTTGTATAGTCTTCCCTCGCAAATGACAAACTGTGCGGATAATCGTCATATTGTTCTCTTGTCCTTTTTGCTTGCGAACTTGGGATATTTTTCTTTTTCCACGATATTTTTCTTTTTCCACGAAGTTCTGAATGTCGAAAAACCATGGAAGGTCATTGATGCTATCTTTGATAGCGGATGTCACCTCGTATGCCGGTTTTCTCTTCTGTTCGATTATCAAAGGCCTCATTCAGACTCCGGGTGGTATGTCAATCATGGATGCTAGGGTGGTTAGTGCATCGGCGAACTTGTTCTACAGTCTTGGCACATGGGTAAAGATCACTGATTCAAAATATGGCATCAGTTTCTCTAGCTCTTGATGATAGAGAATCAATGTCACATCCCAGACCTTCCATTCTCCTCTTGCATGTGAAACCACCAATGCTGAATCTCCGATGACTTCCAGCTTCCTTGCCCTAATTCTAAGGCTGCCTCTAATCCAGCTAAACATGTTTTATACTTAGCCTGATTGTTGGTAACTTTAAAATTGAGCTTTAAGAACAAGGGGACGTGTGATTCGTCAGGAGTGACAAGAATAACTCTTATTCCATAGCCATATTGATAAGATGCGCCATCAAAATATAGAGTCCACTTGTCATCTCTGACTTTCATCAGCTGTTCGTTAGGAAACTGGAACAATGTATCCTCACCCCCTCAATCGGTTGGTCTACCATGAATTCTGCCACTGCTCTACTCTTGACTGACTTTTGGGTGACATACCTGAGATTGAATTTTGATAACAACAGCAACCATCGAGCCAACCTCCCTGTCAGTGCCGGCTTTTCAAACAGGTACTTCAACGGGTCCATCCGAGAGATGATATTCACTGTGAAAGACAGCATGTAATGCCTTAATTTTCGGGAAGCCCAAACCAAGGCCCAGCATGTCTTTTCCAGTGGTGTGTATCGTATTTCTAATCCCGTCATCTTCTTGCTTAGGTAGTAAACAGCCTTTTCGATTCTAGTTTCACCTTCTTGCGCCAACATACATCCCATAGCTTAATCAGTCACTGACAAATAAAGGATCAGTGGCTTATTAGGTTCAGAAAGAGCTAGAACAGGTGGATTTTGTAAGTACTAGCGCACAGTATCAAAGGCGTCTTGGCATTTCTGATCCCACTCAAACTCAACTCCTTTCTTCAGCAGATGAAAGAGCGGCTCGCAGGTAGTTGTCAATTTTGCGATGAATCAACTAATGAACTATATCTTACCCAGAAAGCTCCTGACTTTTCGCTCGATCTTTGGAGGTGGCATTTCAAAAATTTCTTTAATCTTTGAAGGGTCCACTTCGATACCCCGTTAAGTGATCATAAATTCGAGCATCTTTTCGGCAGTAACCCCGAAGGCACACTTCTATGGAGTAAGTCGCATCTTGTATTTTTGAATCTTTTCAAAGAACTTTCGAAGTGCTATGATGTGGCCATCTCGATCCTTGGACTTGACTATCATATCATCCACATACATCTCAACCTTCTTATGTATCATGTCATGCAGTAAAGTAGTGGCAGCCCTCTGATAGATTATCCCTGCGTTCTTCAGACCAAACGGCATTACACGATAATAATAGGTGCCCAAGAGCATGGTGAACGTCGTCTTTTCTCTGTTCTTGGGGTCCGTCAGAATCTGATTGTACCCATAGAAGCCATCCATGAATGATAACAAGGCATGCCCCGCTGTACCATCTACCAAGACATCAAAAATCCACGTAAACTTGGATACGACCGTTTTTCTTCAGCACTGGAACAATATTAGCCACCCACTTTGGATACTCGGTTACCATCAGGAATCCAGCATTGATCTATTTGGCAACTTCTTCTTTGATCTTCAGAGCCTATTCTAGCCGGATCTATCTTAACTTTTGTTTAACTGGTTTAGCATTGGGGTATAAAGGGTTATGGCGTTGGACAATGTCGGGATCAATTTCGGACATATCCTCGTAAGACCATGCAAATACATATTTGAATTTTTTTAATAAAGTTATTAAGTGTTCACGTTCAACTAAGGATAAAGAAGAATCAATTTATACATTTTGTGAGTTAGTTTCATTACCCAGATTTATTGACAAAGTTTTTTCAATTATTGGTTGGGCACGCATTTCTTCTTATCTTTTTGTTAAAGTTTTATTTCTTCGGGAATATCTCACATCAAATTTAAAATTGTCTAAAAGTGTATGAAATAAATCAAATAAAGTAGAGTAACTGGAAATTTTGTTCATTTCATTGAAGGAAGATGGAATTACAAACTCAAAAGCATAAACAGGGAGAGGTGCACAAACAGACGTGCCCTCGACTACAGACTCAGACTCAGACTCAGGACAGACAACCTACACATCACAGGACTCTAAGGTCCAGTTCTTCACTTCCTTTGCAGTCGCATCGACGATGAGCTTGGTGTAGTTGGCTGGTGCGCTAAAGCCCATCATGAAATAGTCTGGATCAATTACGTGCAGCTGTGCCATCTTTTCATTTAACAACACTCCCATGTCGATTCCATCAAGCTTGTCTGCCCAAACTTTCTCTTGGATATTCTTTCCTTCCTCTTTCCCTTTCACTGTTTCCTCTTCTTCCGTATCGGATAATTGATGGCCAAAGAAGATCTCTAGTCCTGGCAACTTCTGGTTGGTTTCTTTGTCAATCCATGGCTCTAGGAAGCCATAGTACCGGAAGTCTTCTCCTTCTTTGACAAAATACCCATTAAGTATTCTTGAATAGTTGACTTTCCATCCCCTTTTAGGCCCTTCCAAATCTTCTTCCGTCGATTTGTATCCAAGACCGAAACGACAAGAAGCAGGAAATACCTTGACAGGTTCAGAAATTCCTTACAGCTTACGCCCGAGCCTCATGGCCAGGAAGTAGGACATTTGTCTCATCATTGTAATTTCTCTTGGGTTGATGTACATCTCTTCTTCATTTAATAGCATTTGCATAACCTGCGCTTCATCAAATCGGAAGCCACTTAGCGACACGTCTCCTTCGCTATGCTAAACCTCCAATAGAGTCGAACCTTCCCCGCTTGGGGGTTGGATGCTATCTTCTCCATAGATAGTCAGAACTGCCCCATTCTTTATCGGTTTCAGCTTTTGGTGAAGAGCCGATGGCACTGCCTAGACGTTCGGGTCATGCAGCCATGGCCTGCTTAGCAATAGGTTGAAAGAGGCCGGTACGTCCAGTACGTGGAACTCAACCGATGTCTCTAGAGGCCCTACTAATAACGCGAATGATACCAGGCCTAGCACATCTCTCCTCGTGTTATCGTAGGCCTGGACTCCTTGATTACTAGGTGTGAAATGTTTCGGCTTTAGTCCCAAGTAAACTGTTGTTCTAAGTGGATAGACATTTAATGCGGACCCATTATCAATAAAAGTCACCGGGACCCACTTTTCTAGGCATTTAATGGTTATATGCAGGGGTTTGTTATGATTCTTTCCTTCTGTTGGCAGATTCTTATCAGAAACAGAAATGACTTTTGCCTCTGCAGCCGGCAGAATGAGCCCAACGAGTTGCTCGGGGGTCGCATCTATCGAAACACTGGCTTTGTTCAGGACCTTCAGCACAGCTTGTCTATGTTTATGTGAGGCCATCAATAAACCCCAAATGCTGACATTAGCCTGTGTCTTTTTAAGCTGCTTCAACACAGCGTCATCCTCTTCTTCTTGTTCTTTCTCTTTCCCTTTCCCACTTGACTGCCCTTTTTTTAATTGAGTCAGCTTGAAATGTTGTCCACTCCTGGTTAGGTGTTCCACACCGTCTTCGTGATCCCATAATCCCGGCATTATACTTTTGGTCTGTCTTACTTCGTCTTTGCACAGAGGGATTTTAAATGCCCACAAATTATTTAACTCGCAAACCACTGCTCTTCCTCTTCTTTCCTCATAGTCCTCAATAGCCCACGTGTTATCGACCTCTTCCCAGATGTCTTCTCTGATGTACTCCATGTGTTATTCTCGAGCTGCCCAAAATTTGGTCCACTCAGCTCCGTCTGATTTAAGCACAACCCTTACTAATCAATAGGATTGCATCTCATCAACATATACCTCTTCCTCAAAAAGTTAGAGAAGAGTAATGCCATCAAGCACATGGTCAAACCCATAAGGTCGTGCCGAATAATCCAGTGGCCAGCCGTCCTCCTCATTACGTTTCTCTTCTTCCTATTGGTTAGCTTGAATTACTGCCTAATATCCTTCCCAAGCATCATCATTCCACTCCTCCATCATATCCCAGCCATTTTCATTCAAAATCAGTGAGCAAGATGTCTGATCCCCGGTAGCTGAAACATAAGGGAGTGGTAGATACACTGAACATATATATTGACTTAGATCTTCTGACCGTCCCAGAGTTATGCAGCTTACCCCAGACTGCTTGGCATGGTTTAGCAGAGGGTTAGTCGTGACATTCGACTTTGGAGTGACAGACAGTGGAGGGATCACTTTATTATCGATGAGATCCTAGATCTCGTGACACAATTTTATACACCTATCAGCCAGATGTCTGTGGCCTTGGTGATAAGCGCAATACTGGGAAGCATTGTATCTCGGGGGGAGAGGATCAGGCACCGGCATGGGATCCAATAACTTGATGAGCCCTTTCTCGACAAATCAGTTCAGGACAGTGGTTAGTGAGATATTAAGGGGAGTGAAGACTCTCCTTGGCCGTTGTTGTACATGCTGACTGTTGATTGCCTGCTAATTGTGGCTTGGTTGCTGGGTAGAGGAAGAAGGGTTCAGGAGGTTTACCTCGTTCGAACATGACACGAGGTTGGTAATAGTAGACTGATTCTGGTTGTTTGTAGGGAAGGTTCTTCTCAATTTCTGGCTGGGTTTTGCTTTCTTAATATCTCCAAACTGAATGGTGTCTTCGATCTACACCCTAGCGTCAAATAGCTTCTCAAAGGTAGAAAGTGGTTGTGTACTGAGATAACGCTTTAAAGGGGACTGTAGATTTTTTACCACCATTCTCACTTGTTCTTTCTCAGTGGGTCGGTTCGTCATCTTTGCGGCTTTGCCCCTCCACTGAGTTAGGAAATTAACAAACGATTCCCAATTCTCCTGGCGAGTCGTTTCTAGCTCTCGGGTAGTTACGTCTAGCTGGACGTTGTAGCTATATTGACTGATGAATGCAGTAGCTATATCTTTTCAAGTTCTAGTCTTAGCCACCTCCAAAGAGAGAAACCACCTTTGTGCAGCCCTAGAAAGTGATCGGTGGAACAATTGGGCCTTAAGCTGATCGTCAATTCCCATGGGGGATAGAGTTCCAACATACATCCTCAGATGAATCCGGCGATCTCTAGTGCCATCAAACTTCTCCTTCTTTGGCATTTTAAATTTTTTGGGTAGTTTGACATTTGGGAATAAACACAAACTGCCATGCATGTATTCATTCACTCCCTTTTTCTTTCTCAGTACCTTCTCCATTCGATCAATCTTTTCTGCCAATGCAGACTCCCTAGACTCGGCAGTAATTTCTTCCTCCACCACCATCGGGCAGGAGACCCGAGGTGGCACAGTAACTTACAATGCCTCATGTCCTTGGTTATCGTCCTAGAAGTCTTTACCGTTCTCGTTTGTATCTTCTAGTTATCCGTTGGCACCTGGTAGACGGGCCTGAATCGCCCAGATTTGCGCCTAACATTAGTTTTAAGCTTGGGTCTACTGCTCCACAGCTCTCTGCATCTCAGTAATAGCTCTCATCAGAGCTGCCAAGTTAACTTCATTCTCTGCCATTTTTGATGACTCGGCTGGCTATTTAGATATTCTATAGAGTCTGCTTGACCATGATCTTGCCCAGACGTGTGTCGACTGTAATCTTCCCAGCTCAATAATCTAGACCTGAAGAAAACTTGGATCCCAAAAGTAGAATAACCAGTATCAAACACTTCCCGGACAAGAATTCTGACCACAGATAGCAAATATCCCATATATCCAAATCAACAAACCATAGGAAGATAATCACTGAAACTGGAACAGCCCCTGTCGGGCTCATACTAGGCAGCACAACAACAGGACGACCAAGGAGGACGACTAAGGAGAAGATCAACCAAATTTTAGAGGAAAGGTTTATCTAAACGAAGAAACAAATAGCACTCTGGCAAGAAGGTAGTTCTAACCCCTAAGAGACCGGTTCAATCTAGGATTCTAGGGAAAAATGGGGAGCATAATGGTAGGGAAATAGAACTAGCTCACATGGGTATAACAAAGGTTCAAAGGAAGGGAGCCTAACACAACAACGAGGGAGAATCTAACAACCCAGGAAGAACCTGAAAGAGAGAGAAACTATGCTAGAGACTTCAAAAAAAACACGGGCATGACCCCGAGAAGAAAACTACGGCGTAAAAACCAAACATGGAGAAAAACAAAGCCCGAGTAAGAACCCGAAGGCGAAACTAACCTAAACAGCAAGGGATAATAGAAAATTCGGGTCGAGCCCAGAATCTAGCCTAAACCAAACAAACTATTCTATCAAATGCAAACAAAACATACAATTAACAAAACATATAATCCTACTAGGGTTAGAAGCACCTAATGGAGGGTTCTAAGCTACGATATGCAAAAAGGCCGATTTTGGTCAATCGAACGTGGTACCTTTTGAATAGAGCCAGGTATATACCTTCCATGCTTGGAGTGGTGCAGGACATGGTCAAACAGTACGCCCGAACTCTTTTACTACACCTATGAAAGCGTACAGTCAGTAAGGTTTACTCGCATTCCCAACAATCCCTAAAATGGATAAACGATTAAGACACTAGGTCGACTAGGCAGGGGGTGTGAAGAACAATGCACATGCATGCGAAAATGCAAATAAGAGATTCTTATCAAGAACCAATGATGTTTTCAAGTCTAGCCCTCTTATTCGATTTAATAAACCAGTCCCCAGCGGAGTCACCAGAAAATACTGTGACGCCAGAATTTTGAAATTTTTTTAAAATGGTCAAAAATAAAGAAATTAAAAGATGTTCGAAAAATATTTTAACACCTTGAAAGCCAAATTTTGAAAACCCATTTTGTTGAAAATAGAGTCGCCACTTGATTTTTGAGAAAAATCAAGAAAAATAAAAATGTCTACTGATCTTTAAAACGTTTAACCAGAGAAAGAGGATTCGGGAGCTAAGGTACGAAACGAAAAAGGTGTTAGGCACCCCGTTCGCCCAACTGTAAGGTTGGCATCTACTAATTATCATTGGTTTTTTAATATGATTTCTAAAATGCATGCAAATAAAGAAAAAAGAGGTAAAGAGAGAATATCCAAAATTAAATTTAAAAAATACATAACATACGTATATAGAATGCCAAAACAAAATAAGTAAAGAAAAATAAAAATTCTAAGTTCTACAGCATGCAATTCTAACTAAATGATACATGAAGTACACCCGCATGCAATTTCATCAAAATAAACTAAATGATCATGATTTTAATAAAAGAACAAAAACATACTAGAAATTATTAAAATTACTTAAACATGAATTGCTATAAAATAAGTTAAACTATTCTAAACACAATTTGAAGAAAATTAACTAAAATATGCATATTATTAAAATAAATTAGGTTAACATTAATATGATAAATTAATAAAAGAAATAAGAAATATAAAATAAAATATGCGTAAAAAATTCTATAAAAATTTACAAAAGAAACTTATACTAAGATAAAAAGAAGTTAGAAAATACTATATTAACAAAAGAAAATTTAACTATTTACATTTTAAAACAGACAACAATAAAAAAAAACAAAAGAGAAAAAAATAAAATCTAGCTTAAAAGACTTTTTATGATTTTTTTTTAATTCAATAACATGAAAGGAAAATAATGCTAACATTAAAAAAAAAAAGGACAAAAGAAAAAAAAATAAAGCTAATAATAAAAAGGCAAGAAAAGAAAAGAGAATGCTAGAAGGAAAAATTAAATTAATGCTAGAGAAAGAACTTTAAGCTAATATTAAAATAAAGAAAATAAAATAAAATGGACCATTAGTATTAAAGGGAGGAAGAAGAAATGGAGGATTAAAAGTAAAGTTACATTACAAGAAAAAGAAAAGAAGAGAAATATTAATATTAAATTAAAGATTAACTAAAAAAATAATAATAATAAGATACTAGCAATGGAAACACCAAATTAACATTAAAAAAAATTAGCATTAAATGGATGTAATATTGACAATTACAACCATATATATGTAAATGTTCGTATTATTACGACAACAACATTATTTAGTCGTATCGTCAAATTATATTTGCACTAATTGATGAATTAATTAAAAAAAACGACAATATGCTTAGTGTGGACGTGTAAACTAAGAAATTGATTAAAAAAGACTAAATTACATAAGGCAAAGTAAATAGCAAACAAAGCTAACTATAAACTAAAGAAATGTGTGAATTGAAATTGAACCTAACCCGATCACTCCAAAATAGAGGAAATGGAGTTAGAAGAACCGGGGTTCCAGACAAAGTACCTGGATTGCTAAAGAATTATCAAGTCGGGGAATGGTGCCAATTATCCAATCCTCGATATCTAAGTTAGGGCGTCAGAGGTTTGGCTCTCGGTACAATGCAAGTTGGCGGTCGCCATGTTTGAAAAGGTTTCAAGAGCTTTTATTGGCGGTCGCCACAATGCAAGTTGGTGGTCGCCATGTTGGAGGTGGCAGTCGCCACTTTTGGCTAGGGTTTCCAAGAGCTTCTATTGGCGTTGCCATATTGAACATGGCGGTCGCCAGAAAAAGTGGAAGCTTCCAAATGGTTCTATTGGCGGTCGCCATTTAGTAGTTGGTGGTTCAAAAAGATTTCATTAGTTTGAAGGTTTTGATGATTGGGTTCAAATACCGAGCTTGAATTATTTTTCGAGGATCGTACTGAGGCACCATTCCAACTATTTTCATCATCGAATTTACCTAAGATTGGGCGAGGTCAAATTGGGGTGTCTACAACACCTTTTCACATATCAAGAAAAAAACATCAAAGGCTTTGAAATGCAATGAAAAGACATGGTTAGTATAGCATATTAATCATGAATTAGGAGCTCATAACATACCAAGTTCTCTTCTAATATAGCATATTCTCTCTTCATTTAAGGGTTTTGTGAAAATATTCGCTAATTGTTAATCTATGCCTATAAATTCAAGTTCGATATTACCTTTTTGCACATGATCTTTTATAAAATGATGTCTAATCTCTATGTGCTTGGTTCTTGAATGTTGTATAGGGTTCTTGGATATATTAATTGCACTAGTGTTATTACAGTTTATAAGGATATGATCTAAATGAAAATCATAATCCTCTAATTATTGTTTCATTCAAATAACTTGTGTATAACAGCTTCCAGCTGCAATGTACTCAGTCTCGGCTGTAGACAAGGCCACTGAGTTCTGCTTCTTGCTAAACCAAGAGATTAGTGAGTATCCTATGAATTGACAAGTACCACTTGTGCTTTTCCTATCTACTTTGCATCTAGCAAAATCAGCATCTGAATAGCCAAATAACTCAAAGGCTATTCCTCTAGGATAAAATAATCAAAAATTTTGTGTACATAAAAAGTATCTAAAGATGCGCTTAACAGCGGTCATATGTGATTCTTTTGGATTTGATTGAAATCTAGTACACATGCATACACTAAATATAATATCCGGACAACTAGCAGTTAAATATAAGAGAGATCCAATCATACATCTATAACGTTTTTCATCCACTGCTATGCCATCTTCATCCTTGTCAAGCTTTACTATAGGACAGATTGGAGTTCCCATGGATTTTGCCTTTAGCATGTCGAACCTCTTCAATATGTCACCCGTGTATTTATCTTGATTGACGTAGATTCCTTCTTAAGTTTGTTTAATTTAGAGTCCGAGAAAATAGTTGAGCTCATCTATCATGCTCATTTCGAAATCTCCCTGCATACACTTAGCAAAGTTCTTGCAAAGAGATTCGTTAGTTATACTAAAAATAATGTCATCTACATAAATTTGTACAACTAGCATGTCATTTTCTTGAGACTTGATGAAAAGAGTGGTATTTAGTTTTTCACTTGAAAACTTATTTTCAATTAAAAATTTGCCAAGCCTTTCATACCAAGCTCTAGGTGCTTGCTTTAAACCATAGAGAGTTTTGGTAAGTTCTTAAACATGATTTGGAAAATCTAAATTTTCAAAGTCAGGAGGTTGTTTCACAAAAACTTCCTTCGAGATAAAACCATTTAAAAAAGCACTTTTGACATCCATTTGATAGAGTTTGAAATTTTTAAAGCATGCAAAAGTAAGCAACATCCTAATGACTTCAAGCCTAACCACAGGAGCAAAAGTCTCATCAAAATCTATGCCTTCTTCTTGATTTTAACCTTGAGCTACCAATCGACTTTTGTTCCTAAGAACTACTTCATTATCATCATTTTATTTCTAAAAATCCATTTTGTACCGATGATAGAGTATTCCTTAGGTCTTGGGACTAAGGTCCAAATTTTGTTTCTTTAAAATTGATTTAGCTCCTCTTGCATAGCCAAGATTCAAAACTCATCGTTTTTGACTTCTTCAAAATGTTTTGGTTTAGTCTGAAAAAAAAATGTTAAGTTACCACAAACATTATGTAGAGAGGATTGCGTTTTGATACATTGCAATGGATCACCAATGATAAGATCTTTTGAATGACCATGAGCATACCTCTACTCTTTAAGTAAATTTGAATTTTCTGGATTTGCAGATTCAGTAATTTGTTGGACTGCATTTTGTTGAGGATGTAAGCTTTCTCTTGATTTGGCTCTTCTTTTTCTTTGATTAAGATGTCTTCAATACCTTTTTCTATATCAATCAAGTTATCTTCTCAAAAGTCCTTTGAAGAACTATGATTTGCTTCATAAAAAATATGTATAGATTTTTCAACAACTAGGATCCTTTTGTTGAAAACTTTATATGCTTTGTTAGATATAGAATATCTTAAGAAAATACATTCATTAGATTTTGCGTCAAACTTACCCAAAACTTCTCTTTTGTTGTTTAAAACAAAACATTTGTACCCAAAGGCACAAAAATAACTGATGTTAGGTTTTCTTCCATTCCATAGCTCATATGAGATTTTCTTGAGAGAAGCTCATATCATAACTCTGTTTATGATAAAATAAGCGGTATTAACAGTCTCGGCTCAAAAGTATCGTGGTAGATTATTTTCACAGAGCATGGTTCTAGCCATTTCTTCCAATGTCCTGTTCTTCCTCTCAACAACTCCATTTTGTTGAGGGGTTTTAGGAACAGAGAAGTTATAGTTAATACCATTTTCATCACAAAACTTTTCAAAATCTTTGTTTTCAAATTCTCTACCATGATCACTTCGGATACTTGTGATTTGAAAACTTTTTTTATTTTGAACTCTTCGAGACAGTTTTGCAAAAGAGAAAAAAACTTCATCCTTATGAGTTAAGAATAGCACAAGTGTATCTAGAGAAGTCATCAACAATAACAAAGGCATATCTCTTGCCTCCAAGGCTTAAAGTCCTTGTTGGACCAAATAAGTCCATGTACAATAGTTGTAATGGTCAAGAAGTTGAAATCTCATTTTTAAAATGAAAATAACTTTTAACTTGTTTGCCTTATTGACATACATCACACATTTTGTCCTTTTCAAATTTGATTTGGGATAATCCAATCACTAACTCCTTTTTAAAAAGTTTAAAAATCAAGTTCATGTGTGCATGTCCAAGCCTTCTATGCCACAGCCAACTATTATCACTCAAGACGGCTAAGCACTTGGTGTCATTCTTAAAAAGATCATTGAGAGTAAATGTATAAGTATTTTCATGTTTTTGACCTTCAAAGATAATTTTGTTATTGGTTGAATCTTCAATAACATACTTATTATGATCAAACACAACCTTGTGGCCTTTGTCACAAAGTTGGCTTATGCTAAGAAAGTTATGTTTCAAACCATCAACAAGCAAAATATTTTCAATAGAAAAGGAAGGAATTTTACCAATACAACCAATTCTTATGATTTTTCCTTTGCTATTGTCTCCAAAAGTCAAAAATTCGCCATCTCTTGGTCTGAGAGATGCAAACATCGATTGGTCGCTTGTCATGTGTCTTGAGCAAGCGCTATCGAGATACAACATTCCCTCCTTGAATGAGGATTTGAGACATACATGCAAGGAGAATCAAGTTTTGATTTTTGGTACCCACATTTTCTTGGGTCCTTTGGTGTTAGTTCCTTGAAGGTGTGTTCCTTTAGGAACCCAAGCCTTTTTGACAGAATTATTTGAGTATTTTCTGTGTGGACAGTGTGTGACAGTGTGTCCATGCTCATAACAGTGAAAACATGTGGTATTTGTATGATTAGAGGATGCCTTGATAAAAATATTGCTTAAGAATTTTTCTTTCTTCTTGGGTTTAAATCTGATTCCAGCTTTGTCAAAAATATATTTCTACATGCCAATAAGTTTATCTAAATTATTTTTTTCTTGAGTGAACTTATAAACAGTTTTTGTGAGGTCCTCAACTTTTTCACTCAAAACTTTGTTTTCATCCTTCAAAACAGAAATTTGTTTTAACAAAATAGATTTTTCACTTTTCAAGGTTTCAATTTCAGTTGAGGTGAAAAGAACTAACTTTTTCAAAATATAATTTTTTGCATCCATTTTTCTTAATTCATCACGCAAATCTTCAAATGTACTTTGCAATTCATCTAAGGAAAAAGGGTCAGGAGTTACCTCATCATCTTATCTAGCCATAAGGAATAGATTAGCTATTTCAATTTCTTTCTTTTCATCCTCAGAGTTATTGTCATCGCTTTTGCTCCATGCAGTTATCATGGCTTTTTTAAAGTCCTTTTTGAGTTGCTTTTTGAGCTGAGGACATTCAGTTTTGACGTGTCCAGGCTTTTTACACTCATAGCAGATGATTTTTTTTTCTTGAAGTCGTTCTTGAATTTGCTTGATTCGCCTTTGAATTTAGTAGGCTCGCCTCGGTGTCCTTCCTTCTTGAAGAACTTTCTTCCTCCTTGTTTCTTATTTCTAATAAACATTTTGAATTTCTTTGTGATGAGGGTTATGCCTTCATTCTCATCACTTGAGGAATCTTCCTAGGATTCTTCGTTATATGTTGAGGACTTGAAGGTGATAGCTTTCTTCATTTTGCTATCATCCCCATCATCTATCTTTATGTTCATCTCATGGATCATGAGAGAACCGATGAGTTCTTTTAGACTATGCATGTTGAGGTCTTTGGCTTCTTAAATAGCTGTGAACTTTGCTTCCCAATTCTTAGGCATGCACCTAAGAATTTTTCTCACAATTTCTGCATTTATATAAATCATGCCAAGAGATTTTAGTCCATTAATAATGTCGGTGAAGCGAGTAAATATATCAGAAATGGTTTCATCATGCTTCATTTTGAATAATTCATAATTATGCACAAGCAGACTTATTTTGGACTCTTTTACTTGATTTGTACCCTCATGGGTAACTTCAAGTCTATCTTATATTTCTTTTGCGGTCTCACATGTAGAGATCCTATTGAACTCATTTGAGTCTAGTGTGTGTTGGCCTAACACGGCTTCAATGACCGTTTTGATGATAACAAACCTATGTATCTAATTGTGCAAATTGAGTTTACAGAAAATATATAATTAGCACAATCAAATATGTGGAAGCCATGTCGCAATTTCAACTCAAATACTTTGGTGACAATCTCTTAGGAACAAAGGCAAAGGCTGAAGTATTGAAGAACTTCAAAGAAGTAAAAGATTGAAGAATTTCAATTGTATCATTTTTTAGGATCTATGTAAAATCAATAAACTCATGATTATATCTTTTTGAAGTTCATAGGAATTCTAAATATCTTTAAAATATTTTTTCAAAACATAAAGAGATCAAAACCTTTTGGAAAATCTAAATTTTGGATGTTTAGCGTTCTAGTTGACTAATGCATTGCATCCAGTCGACTGAAAATGGTCTGTCAAACAAGTTTTGAGATTTAACACAGTCCAGTCGACTGAAAGCTGGTCCAGTCAACCGAATGAGCTTATCTAGTCGACTGAATAGGCTAAAATTTAAATTTTATACTGAACGGCTAGTTTGACATTGCCATATTTAGCCCAACGGCTAGTCCAAGTTTGGGGCCTATAAATAGAGCCTTTGAGCTCTAGTTTTATTCACTCAAAGCCTCTCAAACATTATCTCCTATACATTATGTTTGAGACAATACTGCCAAGATCATTGTTTTTGTAAATGATTGTCGGTAAAAAATTAACTGGACGGGCAAACGCCGAAACAGGCTCCAGATAAAAATTTTGACGAAGAACAATTAAAATAAAACCCGTGCAACCAAAGTTAATTTAGAAAAATACCTTTTAATGATCTAGTCTTCAACTACGATTTGATTACGAGTTAAAGCTCCAGTTAAATCTTCTATCGTATTCCCGTATGTGTTCCTCGAGCGTAATGTGAGCTACGATCTTTCGAGAATTTGTACCGGCAGAATCTCGATATATTTAAATCTTGAAAGACAAAAATAATATCATGATAATAATGATATAAAATCCTTAAAAACTAGTTCAGTGTACTCGCATCGCATATATATAGGGCTACCGCAAGGACCTGTGGAGTAATTATGAGTTAGACTTCCAGTGGAACACAAACATCTACTAGAGATTTTAGCAATTATGGAAAGACATGCAGCGGTTTCTGTAATTTTCATAAATCACTGAATTACAGTTCACACCACTAAAGAACTATAATTGCACTCTGACCCATAATCTCAAGACCTTCTTGCATTGAGCTCCTGTTATTAAGTACTTACCATTTCTCCCCACGTTAAGATTCCCGATACCCTCTAATTAAATTTAATTACTGATAATTTAATTTAATCGGCATCTTGAGATTCCTTAAGCCTTTCCGCTTAACTTATTTGACCGTCGGATAATTAAATCCACCTATAGGATTTGGCCCGGTCAAAACTTATAAGCATCCTTAAGGGGGTTTCGTCAATCCCGATCATTCGGGACGTAAATTTCACCAATAATTAATATTTACCATATAAATAATACCTCTATCTAACTCACCGGGAATATAGACCCATATAAGATCACACTCTCTAATAAATCAAAACAACGAATATTAAATGTATGCAAATCAATAATTATTTCTGAATTAAGATGATAAGCATTATTCATAATAACCTTAAGGTGTGAATTAATTTATATAGTCAGTACAAAATTAATTAGCCCAAATGTCCCATTCAATACACACAAAGTGTACTGACACAGAGAGTCGGAACAATAGACGACGCTATTATCTGGTCCCCATAACTAAGACAGGCCTACTAAAACTCTGTGTTACAGTCGTACCGATTGTATGTCCATTTCCATCTAAACTGTGAACATAAAACTTATATTCTGCAAGAACCTAAAATCTGATCTTC